>CM031241.1:467094201-467272651 GCA_018340775.1 Taxus wallichiana var. yunnanensis
ATTTTCCTAAAATTTTGATGCAAGAGGCCATTTTCTTGAAGCCACAACATTACCAAGGCCCTCCAGGATCACCTAATAGCCTTATAACCTAGCCCATGATCTCTGTGTACTTCAGGGCATATTTTCCCTATATCTCGGCCTTACCTATGGCCTTATCTATATACCCACACCAACCTCACCTATTTGAAACTCAAATTCTCCTACTCGTTATACCTTGTGACGGCATTAGTCGTGTTGTTTATCCTACCAACTTTTCCTTTCTAGATGTCGTGATGTTTATCTTGAATAGACCAAACCTTTTGGTGATTTGGAACCCACCTAATGCATGTTCCTTCACCTAGCCTTGTTGTGTTTCAAGACCATATCCTATACCTTGGATACTTGGACCACAAAAACCTTATTTGGATAAGCTATCAACCTTTGATGATGTAGAGTTTGTGAGTTGTTAAGCCTAGTGCCTTATTACATTCTATATGTGTGTGTGTGCATTTGAGTTCCCCCACCTATTACCCACACCAATTTTAACATCACATATACCCACACAATACCTCATTTTCCACCACCTACCATCTTATCAAACCCATCACTGATTCTACTCGTTTCTTCATCAGTTCCTGGTTTGAGGGGGATCACCTCCACCCATACCTAAAAGGAACGAAAATAATATTGTTCCAAGCCGCAATCTCATATGATAATAGCACATCACATTAGATTTGCAAAGCAGAAGAGCTAAAATACCATATATGGAAATCCATCATAATCTATAATGCTCAATACATTACAATAGAATGACTTGAATTACTCAATAATAAAGATGTACATATAGGAGGAGGGAAGTACAACTACTACCTAAATCAGTGGTGAAGAACTCCCACTAACTTATACTGGTAGTTAAGTTAATTCTAAAAGACTAGTAAGATAACTCCACATAACTGAGAAGCTAACTCAACACAACTAGTAAGCTAACCCAACAAGTGTAGGGCTAACACAAGTGTAAGAATTATCCTAATAAATAAATAAAAAGATAAATAATAACCTACACTAACACCCTCCCATAAGCATAGCTTAGGTGGGTGGAAAAGAAGGTGGGTCCTGCAACAAGGCCTGATGAGGTACCCACGTACAACAATTGGGAAAAATGGACACTGCAAGGTACCCAAAACTAGTAATAACAAAGTAGAGAGAAAAATCCTGCTACAAGATATCCTCAGAAGCTCGACTCCAAAAACTCATACAATGTTGAAGAAGTGTGGTGCACACTATGGTCTAAATCCACTGCTCGATCATATAACTCAAAAACAACTGACACTGGGCTTCACCAGAATAGCTCCATGCAAGGAGACTGTCAATGGAGTGATGTCAAAAAGTGAAAAACAAACACCAAACATAATTTGATCAACTACTACAAATAGGTGTGCCACGATCCAAGAAAAACCAAGGCAACAAGGCAAGGACACGAGATCCAAATAAATAGGAGTGCCACGATCCAAGAAAAACCAAGGTAACAAGGCAAGGGCATGAAACCCGAAGAAGCAATATCAACACCACACCCTCCCATACTATAGAATGGGTAGAGTGACACCACAGATTTGTATGAGTTGTCAAAATCAACTACTCGAACACTGACAAACTAACACTGGGCTCCACCAAAATAGCTCCCCCACAAGAGAGACTGTCAACATGCCAAAAAAAAGTGTCGAAAATACAGATCCAAAATATCTCAACAAACAAGAGAGATATAAATGTATACACCCATAGATACAAGAATGCAATACCCAAAATTTTAGGACGTCGGGCTCAACCAAAAATGCATCCACAAGTGATCACAACACCCTCCCGAATTTGACACTTTATAATTGAGTGCATGTAAATATTACAATGAGTAATAGTACCTTTTACATTTGAAATATGTGTATAAAAATGTCACCAATGCGTATATCTCAAAAATACACAATTTCAAAACAACGATCACCTTAATCGAGCTACGGATCAAAAGTTATGAGCTCTACAAGGTTTTGCTATTAAAATAATATTTTAATGTTGATCTTTTTAAAAGGTACACGTGACACCCAAATGTCCAAAGGGTAAAAGAGTGCATCCACACGATACATGCTTGCGACCAAAGGATAAAATCCTACGCCCAAAACCTAAAATGTCCAGAGGGTAAATCATTGCGTCCAGAGGGTACACGCTTATATCTAATGGATAAAATAATGCACCCAGAGGGTATAGATCTGCGTCCAGTGGATAAAAGACTACATCCAAAATCAAAATACCTAGAGGGTAAAATAATTCATCTGGAAGGTACACACTTATATCCAATGGATAAAAGAATGCACCCATAGGGTACATATATCTGCGTCAAAGTGGATAAAAGATCGCATCTAAAACCGAAATACCCGAGAGGGTAAAATAATGCATCTAGAAGGTACACACTTATAACTAATGGATAAAAGAATGCATCCAGAGGGTACAGATCTACATCCAGTGGATAAAAGACTACATCCAAAACCAAAATACACAGAGGGTAAAAGAATGCATCCGGAAGGTACACGATTATATCCAATGGATAAAATAATGCACCCATAGGGTATAGATCTACGTCCAGTGGATAAAAGAGTGCATCCAAAACCGAAATACCCAGAGGGTAAAAGAATGCATCCGGAAGGTACACGCTTATATCCAATGGATAAAAGAATGCACCCAGAGGGTACATATATGCGTCCAATGGATAAAAGACTACATCCAAAACCAAAATATCCAAAGGGTAAAAGAATGCATCTGGAAGGTACACTCTTATATCTAATAGATAAAAGAATACACCCAAAAGGTACAATTGTGAATACAAACTTTGACTTCAAATATCTTTTTTCTGGCACCTGTATCAAAAACAGAGAGAAACCCAAAATTTTCTTGAAAAACCTAGAAAGATGATATAATTTTTGAGCCAAAAATATGTTTGTACATAATTGTATGGATTTTTTGAGAAATGTGCCAAAAAACCCTTAAAATGTCTAGATTTGACTATCTCAAAACATGGCCGAGTTTATAGTCGATTCTAGGGTTTTGGCACCTTCCAAATCCAATGGCACACTCCGTTTTGCATAAAAATGCATGCTGCAAAAAATTGCTAACAAATTCCAAATACATGAAAATAATAAACCCTTGTTTGTAAAGAAAAACTTATAGATGGATGTCTACATCATATATTTATCTGATACCATGAAAGGAATGAAAATAATATTGTTCCAAGCTGTGATCTCAGATGATAATACCACACCACATTAGATTTGCAAAGCAGAAGAGCTAAAATACCATATATGGAAATCCATCATAATCCATAATGCTCAATACATTACAATAGAATGACTTTAATTACTCAATAAGAAAGATGTACATATAGGAGGAGGGAAGTACAACTACTACCTAAATCAGTGGTGAAGAACTCCCACTAAGCGATCTTTGGTAGTTAAGTTAACTCCAAAATTCTAGTAAGATAACTCCACATAATTGAGAAGCTAACACAACACAACTAGTAAGCTAACTCCACACAACTAGTACACCTAAGCAAGCTAACCCAAAAAGTGTAGGGCTAAAACAAGTGTAAGAATTATCCTAATAAATAAATAAAAGGATAAATAATAACCTACACTAACAATACCTAGGAAACCTCATCTTTATCCTTACTTGGGAAACCACCTCCTCTTTTTTCATCTTCTCTTATTAATAAAATCTACACGACAAAAAGGAGAAATTTTAGACTCCAAAACAAGGTCGAGATCCTCTAAACCCCTTCAATTAATTAATTCAATACTACCCCATCACCATGCCCCACTTGCACACATTTTAATTAACTTAATTACCCATAAATAAATTAATATTCACCCCACCTCACAATTAATTACCTTAATTAAACTAATTTCCACCTCACCTAGCCACCTCATCTTTCCACATCACCCTAGACCTATTCCAAGCTCATTAATTAAGCCTAGACCAAGTCCCCACTCTCCCTAACCAACTAGGACTTATTTCAACCCTAATTTGAATGGCCTATTATCCATCTAACTACTCTCCCACTATATTTAGCGTCATTCCACACTTGTGAACCGAAACCAAAACCTCAATCACCCCAAATTTAAGAGCAATCAAGCTATGTTTAGCAAGTATGAAATTTTCTCCCTAAATGGCACCGGTTATTCCTTAGTCAACGCCAGTCACCTAACCATTCATTGATTCTAGCTCTTCTTTCTAGCTCTTTTGACATTGAATCTTGATTCTTGAGTTTACGAATGATCTTATGACATACCAAAGACCCTTACAGTGTTTAGACACCACACCATTCATCAACATTTTGATCTGGAGCTCTAGTACACTCACAGGGAAGCATCGTGCCCTCCTACTACTACTGCATTTGTTTGGGACCACCTTCTTCTACAACCATCACCATCTCCTACTATTTATCCTCATTTCACAAGTAATTATATCTCTACTTTGTCATTGGTTTCAATAGATTATTTATTTACTAGTTATCTGTTTCATCCCATCCTCTACCATACTCCAGATCTCTCCCACAACACCTTCATTCAACCGTCTTCCCATTTATCCTTTGTATCTTTCCCAAAACCCCATATTATGACCTCTGAGTCTTCTTATAAATTCCACGACCTCATGCAAGTCTCCCTCACTCTCTATGCAATCATAGAGAGTTTCAAAACCTCTCATTTTAACCTTCTTATCTAATTTCCCCTATTGACATCGGTCACCAAGTGGCATCGATTACTTACTAGTAGTCGACATCGGTCACCTAAGCGATACCGGTCTTTGTGACTAGTAAGATTTTCCAAACCAACGAGCTCATGATTCCTTCCAAACAACCTAGAATCTCACCAAAAATTGCTTAGGCCTCCATTTATAGCCTCTATCACACCCCTGGACCTTCGACCGCCAACTACCCTCTTTGGATTTAGTTTTACATGCATTTTTTATACTAGATTTAATTTACTTTGTTTGTGTTGGATACCTAAACTATACAATTAAAATAGATATTTTATTTCATGTTTTTATTCACATTTAAATTGTTTTAAAAGTGGATTGACAACCTTCTAGAAGCCCTCGCTTCTCGGATCTAGCTCTCGCCAGGCAATCCACTAATTGTTAGTTTTAATTATATTTTGTGGTCTTGTGTTCTATTTCAAGTCGTTCCTCCTAGCCGAAAGGAATCTCTCACAATCATCTTGGACAACATTCTACACATGCTTAAAACCTTCTCCAACTAATCATAGGTATTCCTCCTTAAACTTACCTCGTATCTATTTTATCTCTACTTTGTAGTGAAACAAAGAGCACTAGCCCAAAATGGACTCAAAACTATGATTTTATAAGCTTCTCTTCTTCCAAACATGAGATAGGTCAGTCCCTCATGATACATTCAACCCATAAACCCTACTAAAATTCAAATAAACTCATTACAATGGTCATATATGACCCATATGGGTCGGCCATGCCAAAAACCACTTATCATGCACCAACAATCCTCAAAATCCCATCACTAGGATAAGAAAAATCCCCTCATGCCAAAAATATTTTTATTTAAGATCTAAAAATCACCACACATGAGCAATATGAAATTTAAAACATCATCTATGGTCACAATTTACTTGAACCAATCAAATTATTTTATTAAATGGGTCCACTAGCTCATTACCTTCACAAAATAGTTGTTTCTAACAACTGGATCTTACTTTGGGCTTCAATATCCTTCAAGATTAATAAAAAAGGGAATTTTACCACTCAATTAAAATAATATATCCTTTATAAAACTTATAAACAATTTATAGATCATGAAACAATCACTAGTTCAAACCACAACTACTTTTGTATTTACGAAAACAAGTTTCCCAAAAACTAGTTTTGTAAACTCAACTAGTTTGTAACTTTTATAATACTTTAAATACCTCCAAATGCCTTAAATATATTTAAAATTAATCCCTCTTAACTTTACATGTGATATCAAGCATCAACTCATCCATTTTGTGCTCCAACCAACTCATTCTTTAAAGAAGAACAAACCCGACCGAAATCCAACATTCAACCTTCTTCACAAATTGACCTCAAATACACATCAAATAGCCTCAACAAGACACAATAAACACATCATATCAAATATATATGAATCCTATTTATATAACATATCATAAATCCTTCCAAATCTAAGTGGAAGGTCTTCAACCAAGTCAATCTCTAAAACCTTCTTTTATGCCTTATTGGACTCGAGAATCGACCATTAGCCCAACATGCTCCATCACACCAAAAACCACTTGTACAATTAAAAAAGGAATATAAAAACTTATAAATAATTTATAAGCACTAATAAACCTTCACCAATCATGAAGAACTCAAAATCATCACTTTACCTCATGTAGCTACTTGCACTTTCTTAGAATAAGCATCTTCAAAACTTGACTCTTAAATAACACCTCATAAATTTTACATTCCTTATTCAAACATAAATTTTGATATAATAATTGAAATATCTCTAAACCATCTTCACAACACATCTTTAATGGAGTCTTAACTCTTGTTGTAGCTTTTGCAATCTCAATTTTCTGAAAGGCTACTCCAAACTGCTCCAAAAACTAGTCCTCATATATAGGGCACACTTTAAAATTTTTAGGAATCACCATTACCTTAAACCTTCATAAAAATATATATAAACTCCTAGGCTATCATAAATTCCAATTTAGTCCTTACCACATTTGGAAAACTTCTCTCCTCAAAGCGTGACTCTTCAGAAACAAACATATTCAAGTGGGACCCACATACTGTCACAAAATCTATATTACATCTATGGAAATATGGAAGAGTACTATACAACATCCAATCATCAATTTTTTAAAACCAATCAAACTAGCACTGGTATAATTACTTTTCTCTAGGATTCTCCTAGCTAGTGTTTAGCTATGGTTTTAAACCACTTTATCTTCTTAATGATCATTCATAAAAACGTGACGATAAAACCACCTAATTATTTTTGTGAAACCTTAATAACTAACCTTAGAATATATTCCAAATAGGTTATGTCCCAATGAAAATCACACATTTTACAACAAGCATCAGAAGGTTCATTTTTCTTTAAAATAATATTGTTACTTGCCCAGTTTTTCTAAAACTTCCATATTTTGAAATTCTCATTACATAATGACCTAAAATTTGTCACGAAGCATCATAAAAACATGCTATAACTTTTTATACTCACCATATAGCTCAAATATTCCTATAACTCTCTATCCAATTTCAATTATATGTGCAAAATGGCTTGTTTCTCAGATGTTACTTCCCAAGGACCTCATATAAGCACCAAACTAGTGAATGTAGACCTAAAACTCACCATACATGCCATGTATACCATCACCATGCTTCTAAAATGTTTCACCATGACTTATTTCTCCCAAATATCATATCTCCACCTCATTAAAGGCAGCTGCTGCAGGGCTTGAAACAAGCCTAGAATGACCTGAATCAACCATGTAATCTCATGACCTAACCATACTAATCTCATGAAGACTCAAGGAAACCTGAAACACACGTCATGCACAATGAATGACCTCATAAAAATATCCAACTAACTCCATATATCTCAAATAGTGAATCTTCTTAGAAAAGCAACCACTAAGAACTCATAAAACACCACTAAACTTGACAGTACCAATCAACCTTCACCTTTGACAATTGATCAACATCACATGGAGACTCTTATGAAACCATGATAACCTTTTCCATCAATGGGTTTGACATAAATTGTAACAAAAACACACAATGGCCAACATTTTGAACAGTTTTCGCCTTTTAAAAACTCTTTGAAATAATACACTTATACACACGTCCTGGATACACCAAGAAGAGGGATGATGGACACTTGAGAATAATACCACTAATAAAATTTGAAGATGACTCCCCTCATTGAGAAAATATTTATGATATTTGAGATGCTATCATAGCTTCATGATCAATCATTCATATGGGAGAAATTGGATGCATGTTGTTCACTCAGCCATGGTCTTAATCCTGTCACTACGGATGCATTGATGATGAATGAGGCATGTGACAAAATCCTTTTGCTTCCATAGTTAGGAAAGGATAATGATACCAAAATCAATTTCATCTACCAATTGATTTTCACCACATGTGAAATGAGCTGAAAGGGTCTTCAGTACAAAATTGGAAATTTTATTGGTTTGACTCTTAGCCCACCACATTGGGAAATGTAGGAATTGACATGAAAATAGAGAGGAGCTCGCATGAATTCCGAGACCATCATAGGATGAGTGAATGAATGAATAATGACCACTTTTATCTCATTTCATCCATTTTCTATTTTTAGAATATTCACCATTATGGTCCCATTCACCAATTTTTTCCATTTTGTCAATCTTGACGATTTTCGATCATGAGGGAATGGGATGAGGAGTGTGAATGCACATTTATCTCAGACTTACTATTTATACTAGGTTCTCCTATAGAGACTTACTAAAAATATAAATGTGTCTTCCCTATTTCAAATTAAAATGAAACCACTTGTAGAATTTTACATAATTCATTTCAAACCTCTCCCCAAATTTCACATGATTCTATCCATTAGAACCCTAAGAAGTGAAGAAGTACCTTGTTATCTTTTAACTACAAAGTTAGGATAACCATTAATTAATTCCATAATATTTGTAGAAAGTTTCCTTTCCCACCTCAGATTGTGATGAGATCATCTTTTCTAGAATAGGTATTTCTTCTTAACACTTTGTTTAAGTTTATAGCTCGATTCGTCTGCTGGAATGATAGGAAATTGAAGGAATTAAAGCTATGGAAAAAATAAGGGTTTTTTTTCCGTTAAAAATCTAGGTCATCATTTAATATTTTTCACTTTCTCCTTGAAGGTGTTTTGAAAATAACAATATTGCAAAATCCACACCTCGATCCATGCACTTAATTATGAGATATGAAATTTTCTTCGATCTAGGGCACAGAGTCATTCTAGAAAAAACATGAGTAGGGAGCTTTGAAAAATGATAGTTTTTGTGAATATTGTTCTGCTTTGATTATGAATACATGGAGGGAGGAATGGAGAAATGAAATCATGAAAAATATTGGCGAGTTAGGGTGGAATTTGAGCAAATGGAGGAAGATATTAAAAAAACTAATTCCTGGCTTTTGGAAAATGCTTCACAGGGAAGGGGAACATTTTTGGTCCCCCTTGTCCCCTTGAAAAAGTGATTAAAGGGACATAAAATTTTCCCTAGGCCCATGAGGAAAAATGGTAGACATGTATTACATGAGGCAGGGGCTAGAAAATTTGTGAAAAGTGCTTATGGAGGCTTCCCATGGTCATGTGGTGGGTTAGGAGCTCAAATGGTAGATGGGCGAATTTTTTTGGTCCATTTCTTCCCTTCAAAAAGGTACAATAGAGACAAAAATTATGCCTTAACTTCATGCTGACATGTGGCACTAAAAAATGTTTCTAACTGCGAGAGCGTACCTTGGGAAGGACCTTGAAAATGATGTTACCGGAGCTCTCGAAGGTCTTTTAGGCATTTATTTATAATAATTTTAATGGAATTTTTTTTTGAGAATAATGGGATGGATATCATGGCATATTTCTTCCTTAAACCCATTCAAAAATGGACTTATTTCTCAGGATCACAGGGTGTGCTTTCCAAAAATGAGTTGCAAAGAAAAGCGCCTTGGTCTTGTGAAAAATATGAAAATAACATCATCTATGGAATTGAATCAGATTTCTAATGGTATTTGTTGTCACCAAATCACTACACCCCTAGAATGGCTAGGCTATAATCAAGTCATTCAATGTGATTGGGACACATGGGATTGCCTCTCAAGTTGTGGGACTTGGGCTTGAAGTGAACCTCCGGAGAAGGCCGACTTCCTTTTCCTAAACTAAGTGTTGTATTACTCCTAGTGCAATGAAATGGATATCTAATCCTAGGATAACATTTTCTTGTGTTTTAGGGAAGATATTTGTAAAAGGAAATTATAATAAGAATGGTGATGCACCAAATAAAGGAATATTTTAACCTTAGGAAGGGTTAATGTGAGTAGGATGCCTGCACCGTTAATCACCTTCACCTATTATAACTTAGAAAGGGTATAGAATACCACAAACTAGAAGCATACGTTCCTTTGTTAAAACTTGAATCATATAGAATAGAGAGACCAGATTTGATTGAACACACAATTAACTAACCTCGAGGATAAAACACATGTGCATGACAAACATTCATTTCACTGAGGATGGCTAATGATAATATAACTTTAAATAACATAAGGAAAATACTCTTTCCACAATTGACATAAAAGATGGTTATATCACTTTTCCATAACAAGAAACAAGATAATCTAAAATAAAGGAAAACTAATCATCTATACTAAGGAATCATACATTCACAAAGCATATATAAATCAACCATTTAGCACAATAAATCAGGTTCTTCAAGGAAAGATATCTCTCTGAATATAATTGAAAGGTTTTAAATTTCTAAATCACTCTTCCAAGCTTAAAGAGAAACTTCACCAAAAATATGATCTATCTATATCCTTAATGAATCCATATACCTAACTATTTATAAGTTCTTTAGGTTGAGCCATTCTGCTGGGCCTTCAACTAACATTTTACTAAAAATAGAAATGTCATTAATTCAAGGGAACAGGCTCCCATAAAAATAGAAAGTTTGTTGCAAGGGTTTGATGTAGTCAACCCCTGATTTTGATTGATCCAAAGCTTGGATCTTTCCTTTCATGGCCGCTCAGCTTTGTCTTGGTTCTATAATGCCTTCTTCCTCTACATATTTTTGTTGTGTTTCCTCCCATGTAGCCATTCAATGTTTATATTCAATGAAGCGCTTAATGATTCCTTGAATTTACTCATCCCCTAGCCCACATGTATAGTGATTTACCACATCTGTTGTTTTGATTTCCCTCATGATCTTGGCTAGAAATATTCTAAGTTTACTAAAAAAATTCTTCAATCTTCCTGTGAAATTTCGGCATAAAACCAACCAGTCAATAGATTCACTGCTGAACGTTTTGGTAACTTCATCATCACACTTCACCAAATATTTGAAATTATTCTTAATCTAATCCTCTGGAAGAGCATCGATATTTTCATTGAAGAATTTATAGTTAACAATATAAAATTCCTATGATATGTCATTCAAAGCATCCATAATCTCTACTCGTTTATCATCCAACTTCTTAATTAAATATTATAGCACCTGACACCGGAATTCCATGGCCTTTGATATTTAAAAAACTTTGCAGCATCATCAATTACATCCTCTTGGAGGAGTAGATCTGAATCTTCCTCTCTGATCTCACTCCATGTTGCCAAATTCAAATTCAGGTTGTTATTGTCTTCTAAAAAATCTTCATCCATTTTGTAAATAGTAGTTTTTCAAAACTGCAAATCATTGTATATCTCATCACTTCTTTAATTAAATGATTAGCTTCTTGTAGTATACATTCCATCCATCCATCTACCGATCTCCCTTTCTAGCCTATCTTTTAATCTCGTGATAAGAAATATCATCAATGGTAGATGAAACTGTCATAGCCGTAGTAGTTGAGACTTCAAGTAGATGGAGTTGGCTTTGTTACTTTCTGTAGCAATGCAATGAGCTACTTGACCTTGGCCTTAAGCTCATCCTTAGAAGCTTTATCCTTATCATATTTTTCCAGCAGATTTCCAAGAGCAGTGTGTACATCTTGTTTTTCTCCTTCATGAGTGGATTTTCCCAATGAGAATCTAGAAATTTGATAATCTGTAGCTATAATTGTTTCCTTATTTTTCCCATAGTGGGAGTGGAAACCTCTTCAACTCGTTCCCCAAATACATTAACTGTCAGGCTTGAAACAATTTTTGGTCTCTTGGCTTGTCTCTTTGGGGTATGTTCCAATATGCATAGATCTATTACATCCCCCAGAGGCAATTTCTTATTTTTCTTTGGAGTCTTTCAAACAACCATTCTAGAATGGCTGATGTTGAAGATAGAATAGTTGATTCAAGCATTTCTAAAACATTAACCACAACAAGGGTACCAACAACATTAGTTGGCATTTTAATGGTAGTGGTATTAATAGATGGGGTGGATGTGAGGATGGCCATAGGAGTTGATACAATGATGTTAGGAGATGAGATGGAAGGAAATGGAAGTTTCATGGGAAGTGAAGAGGAAATGGGTGACCCAATAGTTTCTCCAGCTGAGATAACTAGAAGGGATAAGAATACTTGGGCCATGAAGGAGATTGGAAAGAATAAATGATCGAAGAATTGGAAGGAACTAATGTAGGAAGTGACAATGGAAGAGAAAATGGAAATGATGGGTCTTGTGGGACACTAGGAGAATCACTAACTTCAACTATTTCTGTCACATGTGTTATAGGAGGCATGACTTTGGGAACAAGAGCCTTTGAAAGAGATGAGCTTCCAACAACAAATGAAATCTATTTTGGAATTGTATGAGACTTTTGGGTTAACCTTTTCACCCTTTTGGGTGTTGATTGGCTCATGGTTGATGGGGCTTCTATATTTGTAGGTTACTCTAACCCCTTGGGTGATATTCCCAAGGTAACCAACCAACTGTGAGTTATTTGTAGAATGGGTCCTGCCCTCTCCTTTGTGTTGTAACATTATTCCACATACCAATCAATCCATGGAAATGGTTGATTGGTAATATTATTTTCTTTATACACTTCATCCAAAACCTCTTCATCATATTTCATGTCTTTTGGGATGTTGGCTATTCCAAATTGCCGAACCTCATCCAAATTTAACCTTTCATAATCTCTTTGTCAAATGATGAATTCATCCTGAAAATGGATCCAAATATCTTCCAACTAGGGCACATGGGAACTAGACCGACCTGTTTCACTGAATTTACCCTAATAGTCAAAATTATTCTATGGATGGAAAGTCTACAAGGTTACCTCTACCATTTCCGCATCCACATTCTTAGCCTTGTAAATATTTGGGCAAGTGTATCTACCAATTGAAATAGGAAATTGAACTCCCACTTTGTGCCTTTTATTCTAGTGTAGACACCTAAATTTGGTCACATTCCCCTTAGCCCTGGATCGGATAACCAACTTAAAACATGGGCACCTAACCACACTCCCCTCCACACCACATTAATATTAATTAAATGAATTAAATTAAATTAAATACCCATCCTCATAATATCCATTATTTTATTACCTTAATTGACCTAATTTTCACCTCACCTAAACATCTCATCCACCACCTCACCTTAGACCTATTCTTGGCATGTTTCCATAACTCACAACAACTAAGTCTTACCTACCTTAATGATATAATATTTGGTCTAACCCTAAAATCAATGCCTAAGATTTCTCTAACCACATTCCCGCTCATTAGAAGGGCAGCTTCCGTTCTAATCCGCAGAACAACAAAAACTAATCGGGCTCAAGAAATTAGAAAGATCTACCTATTTTAGTAAACCTAGGGAATCTCACCTTAATCGACGTTGGTCACCCCTAAACCAATGCCGGTCAAAATGGAACCATCGTTAGTTACCACTTATTCATCTTAAATCAACCTTGTTTGAGAGGTTGGTAGATACTCGAGAGAAAGAGGGATGAGAAGAGAGCTACATGCAAGTAGAACCAGAGTCTTTTCACACACCCAAACATCCATAACTAACACCAGACAGATCCGAATCATTGGCACTCATAGTAACATTCCAGAAGCGTCACTATTGTACTAAGCTCCATTCCATCAACCAATCATCTCCACCACCCAACCATTGGACTGTAACATTGGTAAGTGTTTTAGCCTTAATCATTTCCATTCATATTTTGTTCATAGATTTTCTATCATTCATCTTACCATTATTCTATTAACATTCCCACTCCTCCATAGCATTATTTCTATCAAAACCCAAAACCTCACCCACCCATTTATTAGATCTCCTATCCCGACCCTTCCACCTCTCCGATTGTTCTCGGTATTCCCACTGAGACCTTGCCACCTCCTTGTTTAACCTCATCTAACCTCACCTAAACTCTCCAATAAGGTTTTCATTGAATTCTTGTCACCCTATCAGATCGACGTTGGTTACCCATAACTCTCATCGGTCATGCTTAATCGTCATCGGTTATATCCAATCGACATCGATCTCTCTGTTTCATGCCCTATGCCAATAACAGAACTGCAGACAACCTTTTACCAAATAACTTAAACAACCGTGAACCTAACCCTAACTAGTCCAAGCACCGGACATCTACCAACTCTTTAGATCTAACAATAGCGTAGTCTGTTATATTAGATTTTCTTATTGTACTTGAATGAGATACCCAAATCTTATCAACTATAGTATGACTTTAATTATTTCTCACATTAATTTTTTTAAACGGTGGATTGACAACCATCTAGGAAGTATCACACTTCCCGAGGAACTATCATACGCTAGGAAATTCAATGTCATATATCATTTTCGCTTCTTTTTTGGTCTTGTTTTCTATTACGGGTAGTTCCTCCTAGCCAAAAGGAAGCTCACACAATCGGCATAGGGTCAATAAGTCGAACGTATGCAAAACCATCAACCAACCCATCTAATAGGTATTCCTCCTAGCCCATAACCCTATCTGTTACGTCATCTTCTAGAAACATAAAGAAAATTGTGAAACATTTTGGCACGCCCGAGTGGGACCTATCAGGGGTCTAATGCATTTTCTTCATTCCTAGGTGAAATTTTTGTGTTTGTTTCCTTTAAAAGGCTTACACATTAATATTTTTTTTCGGTAATCCTCTCTTCTTTCTAATTTCTCTAAAAGAAACATTTCTAATGGTGCATTTAAAAGGAGTCATTCTTCTTTCTTAAATTCTCGCATTTAGTCAAAGATTATACCCTTTCATATTCCTCATTTGTTTCATCGAATGTAATCTTTTCAATTTGGTCTTAAAATTATTTTCTTTACATTCGATTTGCTACATTTATCTCACATTAAAATGAAGGTAACCTATATGCTGGAATTCATGCCCAACTGATGGTTGACACAAAGAATCGTAGAAAGCACATTCTCTCTCTCTCTCTCTGTGTCTTACCAAACTTGCACAAAATTGAAATATACACATCTTTCTTAAACAACATCTTACCTAGGAACACCTATCCGTGATCACATGATTAGATTGGTAGGTACTCCCATCTCGTTACCTCTGTTGAGTCATTATCTTAGAGGACGGCCCACCCCACCATAACATACCTGAAACCTCTCCTTTTAGATATCCTTCTTCGTAGGAAGCCTTCCTCACCAAAAACTCTATTCTAAATTCATGAGTCAGTCTTCTAAATAGCATAAGCTCAACACATTAAAAATAACTTGTTAGGTATGTGTTTTTAGTGTTTGATTGACGTGCATTTTGAGGTGTGAGGATACACTTCTCCATTTTCCATTTTGTTGCCTTACACACTCCATAATCATAGTTGGAGTATTATGACTTCTTCTGAGTGTGTCAGGACTTCATTACATCATCTCAAGAACTCTAGGTGGTTATTTATCTCACTAAAATTCATAATAATCTATTTTCCACATCTCTCCAATTTTCACAAGAATCGAGCATCGATTACCCCTAACCGGCATCATTTTTTATTAATCGGCATCAGTTTGTTGTTCTTTTGGGTTAAATTTCTTAAAAAAACCCTTATTTCATTTTCTTTACTGTCAGAGTTCATGTGAGTCTATGTAATCTCTCGGCTTTGCTAAATAGTCATCATTCAACTTGTTCATCTGACCATCAACAATCTTTTCCTCATTTGGTGAAACTGTTCTGTCTCACCAGAATCGACCTGAATTACCCCGAACGGCATCGGTCATCCTTAATCTGGAATCAATTAACCTATACTAACCATTAATTGATATATTACCCAAATTCTACCTATAGACACATGTTTTCTTTAATCTCATTGCTCCGTGTGTCATCTACAGGTGGTACAAAATCACCTGATATACATTCATTCACATGGTGTTAGCTTGCATTTAAGCTAACGCTCTTATATTTCACACGAATCATCAACTACTCCCACCTATTTGTTTACCACCCTCCATCCTTTCACCCATGGATCCAACCCTACCTACCACCATTGATGCAGGTGATGAAGAATTTGCATGACTTCTTGATCGAATCCCATGACCTTACGGTTTTACCTTTCCCACTCTTCCACTTGGGACTCCTTAGGATAGTTGATATATGGCATGCATGTATCCATCTCTCTTGCCCTTATTCCCGCTTCGCATTAGCCACTAATAAGGTGGCGTTACCTTCACCTACTTCACCCCAAGTGGTTAAATAACTAGGACCCATACCTCC
Organism: Taxus wallichiana var. yunnanensis; assembly: GCA_018340775.1. Taxonomy (NCBI): domain Eukaryota; kingdom Viridiplantae; phylum Streptophyta; class Pinopsida; order Cupressales; family Taxaceae; genus Taxus; species Taxus wallichiana. The sequence goes on from CM031241.1 coordinate 467,110,589, forward strand.
TATGAATGTTGCATCTGCAATATCAGTTGCACCCATAGTATCTGTTGTCCCCTCAACAATCACCCTAACCATAACCTCATCCGCGCCCATTGTCTCACAAATACCCATTGTAACACAACCTCCCATGGTGTCAGTGACCCCTACTCCATTCCATAACCTCATCCTCTTCATCCCATAAAGACTACCCCAAACCACTACTAGAGTCAATACGACTAGTCCCACCAACATACACATACTATCAACAACCCCCAATCTCATCTATCACCCATTCGGATACATACCCGCTATATCGGTCCCCTATTCTCAACCTCCTTATTTGGCATCACCTTACAATGGAATGCCACCCACATCACATGTTCGGTACTAACCCTCCTACACCACAGAGGATCCCTTCCATCACAACCTCGCCAATGACATCATAAAATTAATGATGGAAAACATGCAGACGCTAGAAGCATCGGTTTCCATCTCATGCAATTCTCTCACGTATGATAAAATCTGTAATGATCCCATTCATTTGTCCATCCCTATTCACCCATACCCTGTACATTGGGAAATTCCAAAATTCAACCATTTCAGTAATAAAGAAGACCCATAACAACATTTTTGGTCCTTCAAACATGGGTGTTACCGATCTCCCATGATGATGCTTTACTCCTATGAACCTTCCTAATGTCCCACGATAGGATAGACATTGGTGATACAGATGGGCTACTAAGACACTCCATCTACTCATTTAATCAAGTAGCCCAAGCCTTCTTAGACCAATTCTCAATCAACATTGTTAAGAAGGTTACCATGACTGATCTTTATTCCACACGATAGTATGATGATGAGTCTATCACCGACTTTTTCACTCATTTGGCACCGCCTAATTAACCATCTCACATTCCAATTACCTCAAACTGAACTCATAGATGTTTTTACTCATGCTTGCACAAGACAAATCTCACCAACCCTACAGATGCAAACCTTTTACACTTTTGACGAGGTATTCACCATGGCATGGAAATTTGAAATTCATGCTATCGAAGAGAAGAAAACTCAACTTCATAACAAGAACATCCCGTTCAAACCAAATGATGCTTATTCATCTTTGAAACCCAAAAATAGCTATTCAAAACCCAAAGGATTGGCCAACACTGTAGTTCTCAATGCTGGCCCCCCTCATCAATCAAACCCATCCAAAAATCTTTCTAATCTCTCTCCCATCCAAGATTTCTAGTTTAGACGAGAACAACGAAAGTACACTTCGATAAGATAATCTTACTCTTCTGTTTTGGAAAATCTTGTTAAGGCTGGTGTCATTACCCTTCCACCTATAAAACCACATACTAGTTTTTACCCTAAGCGACCCATGCCCGCATGGTATAAGGAACACGAATTTTGCAACTATCATCGTGTCAAAGGTCATAATGATAATAACTACATCACCTTCAAAAATATTTTCCAAGAAATGTTAGATAACAGAGATCTAGTCTTGGATAGCCCAAATACACTAGTTAACCAAAACCTACACATCTTCAAGAATCCATTCCCTAATCATGCCCCTGTCTTCCAACCCAAGCTGGTGACACTTCAAACAATGATAGAAACATCTCTGCGAGGTCCATGCTATTTTTAATAACCTAACAAAGTAGCTTCCCAATTTCCTCATGTTCCTTCCATAGATGAAATCTTAGCCCGAGCTCCCCTACCTACACCAGAACCTATTTAATCTACTCCTCCACCCACAGAGGATACCTCTTCATTTTCTCCTTCATCCATGGAAGATCTTGCAATTAGCACACTACTTTTGACCCCTCAAATTGTCAAGGCCAAGTGGCACCTCTCCTACTCATAGGATATGCATGTCCACCTCCTACACAATCACAAGAAACATCCACTTTGTCGACCCATCCTCTCCTCCACCCATAGAGAAGCTCTGTAGATACACCATTTCCTTTAGATGACCATTCTCCATTGGACCTCCAAGATCCTACCAATCTACTTTCAGCTCTCTTACCCACAGAGTCTGAAGCTAGCCATTTCCCCATTTCTCAAACACATTTTACAAGGATTGCTACTCAATCCACATCAGCCCCACCCACAATAGTAACATTTTAATGCTTGGATGATCGCCTAGACTATGTGGATAGAACCTTACTTTGGGGACATCTTCTACTTCCCGTTTCAACACAAATGCAGTTATCCCTCGCGAACACCTCCACTATCTATCCAAAAGTGTTTCAAGAAACCAAACCAAACACAACCATGACTATTGCAACACCTTCCACGTCACCACCCATGGCCCAACTCACACCTCTACCCATAACCCGACATACATCTACACCCAAGCACCTACCCTCACCTATATCATCTCCCTTACCTAAAGCGATCAATACCTTGGCGGTCATACCAATAGCTAGCCTTACTTACCCACCCATCAAATTAGATTTAGCCACATCTTCTAAAAATAACACTAAACTCACCCCGGCCCCTAAAAATAAGACCCGACCTACTAGACCTCATGCTCTAACCTCACTTACCACACCATTATCACCTTCACCCCTTCCATCTATCCTAGGATCTCACCCCTCGACCCTGGCCAAACAATCTCTTTCCACCACTAAACCACGAACGCAGCAGCTGATGAGGCCAAAATATGTCCATTAAATGTACAATAAATGATCTCATCTTACTCTCATTTTTATTAAGTTTGACTACATTTTGTGAGTGTTTTTGATCTGATATAAGTTAGGATGTAACCATTCATCTTTTGTTGATTATGATTCTCTAACATTTAAAAGATCTATAATTCCTAACAAAGTGTTTTTGAAATTTAGTTTTGTAATAAAACAGGTCACAATCAGGCGGAAGAACAAATATGAAGTGGATTACATGTTTTTGGAAGCATTTGCATCAATATGGTTTAGTTCCGGAACTACCATACTTAGTTCGTAACTCCACCATGTAGTTACGAGTTCTGTCACTTAGTTCCGAACTTTCAGACTTAGTTTGAACTCTAGTACTTAGTTCTAGAATTATTAGAATTAGTTCTAGAACTCCTGTAGATAGCTCGGAACTCTCTCGATTAGACCTAGAACAATTTCTTTTAGTTTTGGAACTCTTCTAAAGTTCGGAACCGATAAGAATCTATTCCAAACGGCCGGTGATTTGTCAAATCAATGATCCTATCAATCAAGAGTAGATTAGAAGACTTTTGACTCTCCATACTTGCAGATCCAGGATAATTATCACACAATTGTACATCCAGCCATGTTCCAATTCAACATCTATTCTGGGCATGATTCAGTTCCATCGTATCAGTGGAATAGTTACGGCCATAAATGCACCCCTAGAAGAAGTATATATATACAAACTTGCAGATATATAGATATAGGAATATAGATATATAATAGGAGATAGATATAGATTGATATACACAAATCCAACATGTTTTTGTAATGTAGAACATTTTATCAATAAAATAGCCATTTTCTGTTTTGAGAGAAAATTAAGTTTTCCAATCCTGTTTCAAGGCAGAGCAAGGGCCCACTCCTCCAAGAACTAGGATCCTCATTTTTGTTGGTATTTATATTTTTAGACCAAATAGTTTAGATCTGTTAATTCTATATCGCTTTCAATTCCTTAAGTTGAAATATGTTATAGACTTGTCCCTGTAGGTTTTCTAGATTAAGTTCTTATTTCTTTGCAATCATTTTTCCAGAATTCTCAATTGTGTGTTTATTTTTGTAATGTTTATTTCTAGCAATTCATTTCTATAAAGTGTGTTTACTTCCAACATGTTTTCATAGTTTGATTCCAACAAGGTTTTTTATCTAAGAAGTCCTTAAGACATTAAAAATATCCCCCATAAAATAAAAAAGACCTACAATCAATTACTAGATCGCTAAGATTCTTCTTGTTACATATAACTTTAGACACACCCCTGGTTTGAATATGACATCAACATAAAGTTGATTAAATGAAGGGAATAATGACACCCATCAACAGCCCGCTTCCTCATCACGAACCCTAATATACACAAATAACCCACACAACCTCCGCCATCACTCAGAATCGTCCTACCACCTATACCACCATTACCATCCATAACTCCTTCACTACCCATAAAAATGTCTTCTCCTCCACTCACACCTTATACGCAACCTCTACCAACCACCTCCACATCAACTCGGTTACCCCGTGGGTAACCCGTCCTCTTCTAGCATCTTCTTTACCTTCTACATCTCATACTCCCATATCACCTTTTCCTAAGAAGATACAACCTAAAACTAAAAATATGCTACCCGTCAATAAGGTAGTTGAACCAACTAAACCTTCCATTGCCATCTCTTCTACCATGCCCATACCCAAGCAGATGCAACCCACACCAAATACCACCCCACACACCAAACTAGGGGACCAACCCATTCCCCCTCTTGAAAAGCCTCTTCCTCCACAATTAGCCACACTTATACCCAAACCCACATTCAACTCCCATTATCATCTACTAGTAGGATCCTACGCCAAAATCTTAACCAATCTCCTTGAAACTTCTGTCATCACATTACCACCTCTTAGACCTTACAACCCCATCAAACCCAAACCAAAATGGTTTGACGAAACCAAAACTTACACCTACCACCATGTGTTAGGACATGATGTAGAGAAATGTAAGGCTTTGAAAACCACTCTTGTCCAATTATGTCCTCCTCAGGAAAATTTTGATGATGATGATATTCTTGATGAGGACCCCATTTCTCCTTCACCAATTTCCCCGGATCTCCTTCCATTACCTACTCAACAACAAAAATCTCCACCCCCACATTCCTTTGATCCACCCCTGAGATTCAAGATTAACATGGTTTGTATAAGAGAGTTGGCCAAACCACCACCCAAATGCCAATGCACCCTACTCATTTCACAAGGATCATATCCCCCACGATGGTTTTGTCCCTCATGCTACTATACCTTCCATGACACACCCTCTTCATCCACCTCCCCTCAGATTAACATGATCAACATTGTCACCCATGCTCAGAAAGAAAAAGGTAAGGAAAAAGCAACTGGCCCATCAACCAACCCGGCACCCAACATACCATCCACACCCATACCCAGAGGCACCATTCGAGGTCTTGCATATCCTATTTCCGATGGGGTCATGCATCACACAATGCTAAAACAACTACACCAATCCCCCTCAAAATGTCTTTATATGACCTCATCCAAACCTCTGAGTCACATCGTCAAGCCCTCATGGAGGTCCTTCAATATATTGAGGTTTTACCAAATGATCCCACACCCATAGCCTCCATCATTACCCCTCACCATGTAGCCTCTCTCACTAGGTCATCGCCTTCCTCTACACCTCTACCTACTCGCCGCCAGTGGCTACCCTCATCATTTCGGATGAAGAGATCGCTCCCTTCTAGTCGAAGACCCCGACCCCACCATTTTCATCTCCATCTTTATTGATAATATACCCATACGACGCGTTATGATCGATGGTGGTGCTAGCATTAACATCATATCCTCCCATAAATATGACCAAATGTGAATACCTACCATTGCATGCATGGTAACCTGTTATGCTATGCTCCTTCAATGATGTCATGACCTATACCACAGGTATCACTTTGTTCTCCATGTTTACGTGGGTCCTCGCACTATCCGGAACATTTCTATGTCCTAGAGGGGAGTTCTAATAAAACTTGTTGCTTGGCCGAACTTTGATCTGCACCATGGGTTATATCCCTTCGACTTTACACCGCTACCTCAAATTTGAGCACAAAGGACATAATTACACCATCCCTACCAACCCATCACCTTTCAATACCTATAACATGCTATACCAGCCTAATGATGTCTCGGTACCGGTCAAGGCATTTGCCACCATCCCTACCTCACCTTCTCCTACAAGCCAATCCACCAAAATTGACATTACCTCTGTTGCATCTAACCTTGCTATCCTCGCCGTAGTTGTAGCCTATATCTGGCGACGCACATGTTTCCCCATCATCTAGCAAGCCATCTATCCCCGCTACCCACATATTGACTATTGATCCTTTAGAAGGTGTTTTTCAATGCCTCACTCTAGGGGAATACCACCTATACAATATCGACACCTTCCTTACCCCGTAAGAGTATGAGAATCTATGTTAACACCCCAGCTACGACATCTGTATTGATGATGTTTTTCCTTATGGCCCTCCCCACCTTTGCACTAATCTAACGTATGAGGGACTTGATATGGCCACCTATAAACCCAAAAATCCATCCCAAACCCAACCATTTTCATCTGGCCTACACTCCCTCACTAACCATCACTTCAATCACACTTTCCTCCACCGATGCACGTGGAAAGGGTTTGGCTTTGGATTTTACGAACAGGATGCCATACTATCATTCATGTACCTCTCGTAAACACAATGACCGTAGTGGCATTGGTTTTTATGCTTCACCCTCCAAGAAATTTCACGTCGACCTCATTTAGGATGAGAAATCTTCCCCTTCTCATTCACCCACATTACCATCTTCACCCACTTGAGTCCATAGATCTAAATCTATTCCTCCCAACTTTTTTTTTTTTTTTATTTTTCTAGGACACCATGCATTAACATATCAACATGATGGTAGATATCCTTCTTTTCTCTCATTCTTATATCCTATCATGATTGATGACGATACACCTTCTATTAGAATCGTTCAATGTCGGGATGATGAGTCCATCCTCACTTAACTTGGTTCGAGAAGACTCTTATATTCATCATTCGTTACCCTCGAGATGCAAACCATTTTGAAATAATTGACCATAAAAATCAACATTAACACTCGGGATGACCCACACATTCTAAACATCACCCAATCCTTAGAAGCTACTAAACATGAAGCCTTCACCTCTTTTCTTTGGGACCATAGCAAATTTTTTTATGGTCTTATGCCGATATTCCTAGTATCGACCCAAAATCATGGTCCAAAATATTGTAACCATTCCCGATGCCAAACCCACAAACAAAAGTTACGGAAAATGCATCCTCACATTGCTCTTTCGGTAAAAGAATAACTTCAGCTCCTTCTCTCAGTTTCCTTCCTTAAACCCATTGACTATACCCAATGGATTTCTAACACAGTTCCTATCACAAAGGTGATGGGGGGACTCTACATTTACATAGACTTCCATGACCTCAACCTCGCTTGTCCCAAAGACAATTTCCCCCTACCTTGCATCGACCAACTAGTTGATCTAACCGCTAGCCATGAAATGTTAGTTCTCATGGATGGTTTCTCGGGTGGCTACAATCAAATATTATTAGCTCCAAAAGATCAACAAAAACTACCTTCATCACCCCTTGTGGGACTTTCTACCATCGAGTCATGCCTTTTGGCCTCAAAAATGCTGGTGTTACATATCAACGAGCCATGACTTACATCTTCCATGACATCATGCATCACATACTGGAAAATTACGTAGATGACCTTCTGGCCAAATCTAAACATCAAACCGAGCACCTACCTATTCTTAAAGTCATCTTTGACCATCTCATCAAGTATTGTGTGTGTCTTCAATCAAAGAAGTGCGTCTTTGTGGTACTTTCTAGAAAACTCCTAGGTTTCATCATTTCTTTGCATGACATAGAAGTTGATCCCGCTAAAGTCAAGGCTATTCTAGAAATTAATCCACCCACTAATCTCCATCAACGTCGCAGCCTATAAGGAAAGTTGTAATCCATTCGTTGTTTTATCTTGCATCTTTCTGATCGTTGTCAACCATTCCATCATCTTATCAAGAAAGACGTGTCCTTCAAATGGGATGACGAATTTCATAAAGCCTTTGAAGCCTTGAAACAATACCTCCTTCAACCACCAGTGCTCATTCCTCCTAAGGATGACCAGCCCTTTTACCTTTATATTTCCACCACTGACCATTCTCTAGGTGTCATGCTCGCTCATCGCGACGACCAGCACAAAGAGCAAGTGGTTTATTATATAAGTCATACCCTTCTAGAATACCAAAATAGATATACCCATGCCAAAAAATCTGCCTAGCCTTAGTTTTCATCGCCACCAAATTCCGTCATTACCTACTCAGCCACAAAACCTTTTTCATTACGAACACTGACCCATTACACTATATGTATGCCAAACCATATCAACATTAACATGTTGTATGTTGGCTTATGCTTATGGCCGACCTTGATCTCGAGTTCATTCATCAAAATTCCATCAAAGGCCAAGTTATCACTGACCAGTTGGAAGATGCACCTCTTTCACAGAATCAACCCTCTAATTTTGAATTCCCAGATGAGTCTATAGATACCCTTTCCCTGGACGAACCCACTTACCAAATGACACTCTTCTTTGACGGCTCCAAGTGTTAGCATGGGGGTGGGGCTGGTGTTATCCTCATTCCTTTTGATGGTGAACCTATGCCTTTGTCTTTCAAACTCAATTTTTATTATACAAAAATATTGCCAAATATGAAGCACTCGTGTTGGGTCTCCAGCTGCTTATTCTTTAGATGTTAAGACAATCAATATCTTTGGTGATTCTCAATTGGTTATAAACCAATTCAATGGTATATACCGGTATTGTAATGAGATAATTCAAAAGTATAAGCATCACGTAGACATGATTTTGACCACCTTTGACCGTTACACACTTCAAACCACCCCACATTCTACCAGTAAATTTGCGGATACCATGGCCTCGCTTAACTTCTCGGATACCTACTTCGCCAGTAGATTCTAAAATCTTTGTCACCATACAAAGGCTATAGTCACACTCTTATTTACCTCATGAGGTATGCTCCATTGGAACCATTTCCCCTGACCCACATGACCTTTGGTATAAGCAATATGTGGACTATCTCTCCCTTTCCATTTTACCCACTGGTCTTACTCATAATGGACAATGAGCCTTTCTTAAAAGTGTTTCCCATTACATCATCATGGGTGGTATTCTTTACAAGCACGGATTAGACGACATTCTCTTACGATGCATTACAAGTTCTGAAATTCCCTACACCATCAACGAAGTCCATGATGGAATTTGTGGAGGCCACTTTAGTGGTTTAGCGTTGCTAAACACCTTCTTCACCTTGGCTATTATTGGCCAACCCTAAACCATGACTTTTGTGACTATGTCAAACATTGTATGAAATGTCAATAACATGCTAATCTTCATCACACACCTAGTCATGCCTTGTAGTTCACACGAGACCTCTGGCCCTTTTCCGAATGGGGCTTGGATATTTTCAGCGAGATCAATCCCCATTCTCTCGCAACACCACCAATGGATCATATCCGCTACCAAATATTACACTAAATGGGTAGAAGCCATTCCCCTCATTTTCGTAAAAGTCGAGAAGATATGTGAATTCATCAACCATCACATCATTTTTCACTTTGGTGTTCCTCACCGCCTCATCACTGATAATAGAAAGCAATTCAAAAACAAAACCCTACACAAACTATGTGACACTTTTGGCATCCAACTTAGTTTCTCATCACCTTATTACCCACAAACCAATGGTCAAGCTGAATCAACCAATAAAACCTTGAACAAAATTCTTATGAAGGTAGTCAATGATACTGGGAAAGATTGGCATACACACATTCCTTTCACCTTGTGGGCTTATCGCACTAGTATTCACACTTCGACTGTTGCCACCCCCTTTTCTCTAGTCTACGGTACCGAGGCTGTCTTACCTCTCGAAGTCCATATTCCATCTCTTTGCATCTCACTACAAGACATGCTCAATGACGATGACTTTCACCAAGATTGTTTGGTGCAACTTGAGTTATTAGATGAATGTCATCTCAATGCTCTTGACCATCTCCAAATCTATAAAAACGGATCAAACGTGCTTATGAAAAACGTGTTCATGAACAAAAAGTAAGCAGGAAAATTTTTCTCCTAATTGGCTTGGACCCTATATTGTCACCCATGCCTACGGATGAGTTGTTTATCGTTTGTCTTCACTCAAGGTAAACCCGAACTCGAGCCCCTCAATGCCTTGCATATTTGACCATTTTATTGACATTAAGTCCTATATCACCATTTGTCTCTTGCTCACTTGTCCCTTGAGCATTGTTCATCTTCCATCTCGACCCGTTTTGAGGATCCATGACTAAACAAGAATCGTGTGATTAACCATCACCTTTCATCCTTATCTTCAATATAAGTACCACGGCTCTACTCATAGCATGATTCTCATGGAAACTTTTTAGTCTTCTCCGGGATGGAATCCCATGGTCGTTCATCACTCAAAACCACCTCTCTCATGAGTTAACTCCTGTGTACTATGGTTTTGTTATCTAAACTAGGACCTACTCTTCTTTTATAGTCTTGTCCATGAATTAAATGTCCAAAAAAAAAGGAATGCAACTCCTTGAGTCAAACTTCCAGCAAAAAATGACTCCGTTAAAAGGGACATCTTTTCTCACTATTTTCCACCACTATAAATAGATTGTTCCCTTGAAGGACAGCTATATGAGGTCATTTCATTAAAATAAAAATAAAAAAATCCAAAAGCTTCCCACATCGATCAACTTCACGAAGACCTCAAGGAGATACTATACACATTCCCTAGAGAATTCCCACATCGATCGGCCTATTAAAAATAAATAGCTGAAAAAAAAGGATAAAATTTTCGTCATGGACTTTCCTAATTTTGATCTTAGTACACTACATCAAGCCACCCAATCTCACCTCACTACCTTTTTCCTCCTAAATTTCTATCTACTTAAGGGAATTTCCGTAAAAGTGACATTTCGTGATCATGTTCCTTTCTTCACCATAGATTAGTCTATTATACAACGCCTTTAAGGTCCTTTTTTCATGATCCCCTCTTAGGTATGATCGACTCATTATGGTTTTTGTCAATTAAGTGGCTCTTTTTGCCACCTCTTACCATTCACCTTCCTCATTACTTATTGACTATCCTATATAGGGCTAGATGATCAACACCTATATTTAAAAACCACTCAACCATAACTATGATCTAAACTCAATCATGCCTATGACCTACATTCACCCATGCCTAAACACCTATCAATCCATTCTTATACTTCATCATATTATTCCCTAGCTTATGGGAGAACTACATCATCATGAGGCCCCTTTTCACTGGGCTATGTAGGCAGCACTTCGCGGACATGGGGTCATTCGAGGTTAGCTCGGCCACTCTCTACCCTAACCAATCCCCTCTTTCACTTTCCTATTCACATTCTACCCTAGTTATTTTCCTTCTATATCAATAACTGGAAATTACACCAAATAAGCGACAATTATTACACATCTTTACCATCATAACTCATACATTCATTTCATCTTGTCTACAATTTCTTTACCATAATCATACATTTTCCTATAAATCATCTTCACATGATTCACACCATCATTCATTACACAAATTAATGAATTATAAAATCAACCATGCCTAAATAAAACTGACTCGATCCATGCCTAAACCAACTCGACTCAATCATGCCTAAATCAACCCGAATCAATCCATGCGACCTAACCTGACTCAATCATGCCTAACCTAACCTGAATCAATCCATGCCTATGACCGACTCCATCTATGCCTAAACAAAGCGGACGACTCTGCCATGCCTACACAACCTTGAATCTATCAGGCCTAATCCACTTGATTTCCACCTATCTATATATAGCAATGCAAATTAACATATGTACACCATCCATACTATAAATACCATCATCTATAAATCGGAAAGTCTATGTAAAAATACATGTGAACATAGATACAAATAATAATCACAATCTCTCAAAAGCTCTCATATACATCCTCACCATCTTCGGCAAGCAGGCTGGTATACATATCAAAAATATGTTAAAAACATGGCCACACTGATCATCAATGATGACTAATCATCACCCCACCTAATATCCATCCCTGTCTCATTAGTCTCCTCTATCTCCCCTCCAGTGGGGTGCCCTGCCAACCTCTCTCCACCTCACCCCGATTTGTCCTTTGATGGTCCCTCACCTAGAGTTGGCCTCCGTGCACTGGTAGTCTCTCCCGATTCCTATCCTGGGGCTCGTCAGCCCCTTGTACTCTCTACACTGTGGGTACATGACCTATTCCTCTCACTCGAGGCATGTTGTGCCTTGTACTCCCCATAGGATAGAAAATCTATCCCTATGGCCATTAGCTGATCCTAATAATACCTAACCTCGCCTAAGGCATCCCTTAACCTGCCTATCAGTGTTGTCTGTAGTGGTGCCATCGGTATCGGCCCATGTGATTGTCTCTCAGGACCCTGTCCCCTTGGTACCTATAAAGAGGGACCGTGTCCTTATGCCTGTGCATGTCTTGAGGTACTCTGTCCCGCCCCTTCCTGTATCTAGGCCTAAAGGGAAGAAACCTACACTTGTACAGTGGCCAACTGGCCCTATAAACTGTAATCTACGCCGTAGGCTCGCCACTGTAACCCATCCCCATCTCCACCCTATGCGGGTACATGTCCCTATGATGAGGGTCGTCAATCCTCACCATTAAAAATGTCAATATAGGTTGGTGTCCAAAGGCTGTATGCATTAAGAGAAGAAGATCTTGGAAAATAAATCCTTTAAACACAATCTAAAATGCATAAAATAATCACACATGTAGAAATTTAAAAGCACACTTGCATAAAGGAAATCACACTTGCGAAAGGAAATCACACTTGCAGAAATATAAAGACACGCTTATATAAAGGAAATCACACTTGCATAAATTGAAATTGTTGAATTAAAAATAAACATAATTGAACGAAACACCTGCAGTTTACAACATGAATTTTCACAATACAAAGATAAAAACAATACAACAAAATGAATTAAAGATAAATGAATAAAAATAAACATAAAAACACAGATCCATCTTACTTAGAATGAGTGGCCAACTCATTCCTTGGAAGAGGATTTAAATCATACTTCTGAGATCTCAAAACTACAGAATATTTGAGAGGAAAGAATAGATCTTTATTTCTTTGGAGAAAAACATTACATATCTAAGTGTGGAAGGTTGCATTTATAATTCATGCATCCAACCGAATCCTTATTTTAAGAAATACAATCTGATCTTATATTTATTCTAATCCTAATAACTAAGAAGTCCATCTCCACAAAATATGGAGAGAGATATTATTGAAGTCAAATCTTATCTCACTTATGTTAGGAATATTTTCTCCTAAATCTTCTCCTTGATTTTCGGTAACAAGAATCATAATGATTTTATTCCTATATATTATTAGAAGGATGATTTTCCTCAAAATATGATTTTGACCAAATACCTTTCTCGGATTTTCTATTTGACTTTGTATTTTTTATTGTGGAACTTTTGACGCTTGTCTAATACACTTTTTCCTCGAACTGCAATTCACTAAAAGTTAGATTTCTCTTGATTGGTAAAACCTGTAGCAAATTTGAATAAGGTTTTTGTTAAACACATTGCTATGAACAAAAACCTCTCTCATATTTTCCATTTGAATTTCTTTTCTATTTACGGAACTTTTAGTGCATATCGATACACGTTTCTCTTGATCGCAACTCACTAAAAGTTAGATCTCTCTTCATTGGTAAAACCAGTAACAAATATGAATGATTTTTTTGTTAAACACATTTCTATGAAAAAAAATCTCTCACATTTTCCATTTGAATTTTCTATTTCGTTTATGGAACTTTTAGTGCTCGTCTGATAAACTTTTCCTCAGACTATAGCTCACTAAAAGTTAGATCTCTCTTCATTGGTAAAACCTGTAGCAAATATGAATGAGGTTTTTGTTAAACACATTTTATAAACAAAAAACTCTTTCATATTTCCCATTCGAATATCTAAGTTTTCACAATCCCTTAAAAACTGTCATTCCATTGATGCAAGTTCCGGAACTAAAGCTGTCATTCCTTTTATGCAAGTTCAAACTAAATATGATTTTTCCACAAATTGAAAGTTCCAGAACTAAATATCATTCAATTGATACAAGTTTTAGAACTAAATTTGTGAGTTCTGGAACTAAACTTTCAAGTTTCAAACTAACTCGTGAGTTTTGGAACTAACTTTCATGAGTTCGCAGCCTAACTTAAAACAACTAAAAATTTTGCATGCGACCTCAGATTGGGATTATTCTTTTTTTGAACTTGCATAATTTTTTAGAGGAATATGAATATGAAATCAGATCTTATTTTAAATTTACTTTTCATGATCAATTCCATTTTTCCCAATACTAGCATTATCTTTCCTTTATGGCCTGTATACACAAGACTTTGCATCTTTTCTCAAATAATCAATAGGATTAGTCAACAAAATAGATAAAAAAAGATTTCTAAAGAATGAACAAGATATATATCCTATATTCTATCTTAAGAAAACTATAAGTTCCTAGATTACATTTAAATCCACTTTCAAAGGTAACTTAGAAGGACAAAATAATGGTAATTTATGGCCTCATCATTGCCCCACACTTAATCTTATGCATGTCCTCATGCATTACATTATTATCTCCTCTTCTTAGATTCTTCTCCATATTGAGGACACATTCTTGTGGATCTCTTTCTGTTACTTTTGATTTCTTTCTTTTACAACATGTTCTTGTGTGGATCTCCTTCTGTTGCTTTTGATATTCTTTCTTTTACAACAAGTTCTTGTGTGGATCTCCTTCATCTGCTTTTTGATTTTTTTCTTTTAAAATAGGTTCTTGTGTGGATTTCCTTCTTCTACAATAGGTTCTTGTGTGGATCTCCTTCTATTTCTTTTGATATTTTTTCTTTTACAACAGGTTCTTGTGTGGATCTCCTTTCTGCTGCTTTTGATTTCTTTCTTTTAAACAATTTCTTATGTGGATCTCCTTCTATTGCTTTTCATATTATTTTCTTTACAATAGGTTCTTGTGTGGATCTCCTTCTGTTGCTTTTGATATTTTTTTTTTACAAAGCATGTTCTTGTGTGGATCTCCTTCGCTACTTTTGATCTCTCTTTTATTTACAAACAAAGTTCTTGTGTGGATCTCCTTACGTTGTGTCTCATATTTAAAATAAAATGCATATCTCATGCTTCTCCTTCTCTCTCACGCCTAAAATCATGCATGTCCTCATGCATGCATGTTGTTTATTTATGGTTGTCCATAAATTAGACTCAAAAAATTTGATTGCAAAGAGGTGCACATATTTTTCATATAAGTAGGGGAGATATGAATTTTATCTTCCTTCCTTGGAAATATTTAAAAGTGGATCTAGTTGTAATAAAAAAACTTACAAGAAAGCTTAAAAATAAAATAGTAGAACAAAATAACTTGATCATACCTCTAGTTGTCTTTTTCATCCTATTGTTAACATGGTCAAATAGTGCTGAGAAGAAAGCCACCAGGTAATAGTTGATTTCCTTTGAAGAAGAGTCACCTCCTTTTGCCTTTGATTGGCAGCAAGCTGGTTTTCCAATCAAAGTTTTTTTTTTTTTTTTTGATTGGCCAGCAAGCTAGTTTTCCAATCAAAGATTTTTATTTTTATTTTTATTTTTTTGCTTTGATTGGCAGCAAGCTAGTTTTCCAATCAAAGCTTTTTTTTTTTTTTTTTTTTTTTTTGCTGAAATGATAGCATGAGAAGGATTAGAGAAAAATTTGATCCATCATCAGACTATATTCATCAAAGTACAACTTGTGTAAAATAGGAAGCAATGTCTGAGATCTCATAAAAACCTTTTTGCATACTTGGTAACTCCAAGAAGATTCTAAAAATTGTGTAGACAATTTTTAGGTCTTCAAAGTCCATCTTGAATTATGTAATATTAGAATCACCATAGTAATCTTCAAAGCCCGGACTAGTGATCTCAGGAGATGGAGAGTTGTTAAAAGAGAAAGTGAAGGTATCATGGGTCCCTCCAAAATTTGCATGCTCCTTGGTTGATATTGTTGGTGCTCCAAAATATACATGTTGATATCAAGAACAACTCTAGAAATTCCTATAGATCTAGTCCTCGATGTTAGTACGCAAAAAAGTTCTTTCCTTGATATTCACCATAATTACTTCTTAACATTATACAAGCATATACAAAAATAAAGAAATTGAAAGACATGAAAACAATTTTTTCTAATGGATATGGTTTAGGGATTGAATTTTATTATGGGATGAAAAACTAATTTGGATGGGTAGATTTATGAGTGGGTTTTTATTTTGGCTCTAATGAAATCCCTGAATATGGATGGAGTTAATTATAAATGCTACCAATTCATTATTACAAATTGGATAAGCCGCATTTTTTACTAAGGTTATGTGTAATAAGATCACTAAGTTGTTAGTTGATACAAGGGGAAATGGTGGTGGTTATCAAGAATGGCATATGATATTTCATCAACTGGATCTACTTCTAGATTCAATATCATATTCTACCATTTTTAGATCTGAATTCTTTGTTCATACCATTATACCTTCTTGATCAAACATCACAGTCATTTTTCTTATACACAGAGTTAGTTTGTGGGGAGATATTTACAATTTAATATTCCTAATTACAGAAATGAAATTTTAATCTACTTGTAGGAAATAAAAGTCTAAAGAAACTACTTACCAAATTCTTCTGTCACAGAATTGCTAAAAGGTATTCTACTGTCACTAGAATATTCTTTTAGAGAACTCTAAATCTCCTAATAACACTGTGTCCCCGGAAATGACACCAAAATGATGAGGGTCATCAATCCTTGCCATTAAAAATGTCAATCCAGGTTGGTGTCCAAAGGTTGTATGCATTAAGAGAAGAAGATCTTGGAAAACAAATCCTTTAAACACAATCCAAACTTGCATAAAATAAATCACACATGCAGAAATTTAAAAGCACACTTGCAGAAATGTAAACACACTTGCATAAAGGAAATCACACTTACAGGAATATAAAGGCACACTTGCATAAAGGAAATCACACTTGCATAAATTGAAATTGTTGAATTAAAAATAAACATAATTGAACGAAACACCTGCAGGTTTACAACAGACTAAATTTTCACAATACAAAGATAAAAACAATACACAGAATGAATTAAAGACAAATGAATAAACATAAACATAAAAATACAAATCCATCTTCCTTGGAATGAGTGGCTAGCTCATTCCTCGAAGAGGATTTAAATCATACTTCTGAGATCTCAAAATTACAGAATATTTGAGAGGAAAGAATAGATCTTTATTTCTTTGGAGAAAAGCATTACATATCTAAGTGTGGAAGGTTGCATTTATAATTCATGCATCCAACCAACTCCTTATTTTAGGAAATACAATCTGATCTTATATTTATTCCAATCCTAACAACTAAGATCTCCATCTCCACAAAATATGGAGAGAGATATATTATTGAAGTCAAATCTTATCTCACTTATTATAGGAAGATTTGCCCCATATCTTCTCCTTGCGTTCGGTAACAAGAATAATAATGATTTTATTCCTATACATTATTGGAAGGAGGATTTTTCTTAAAATATTATTTTGACCAAATACCTTTCTCAGATTTTCCATTTGACTTTGTTGTTTTTTATTGTGGAACTTTTGACGCTTGTCAAATACGCTTTTTCCTCAGACTGCAGTTCACTAAAAGTTAGATTTCTCTTGATTGGTAAAACTTGTAGCAAATATGAATGAGGTTTTTGTTAAAAACATTTATATGAACAAAAACCTCTCTCAAATTTTCCATTTGAATTTTTTTTTGTTTATGGAACTTTTAGTGCTCGTCTGATACACATTTCCTCGAACTGCAACTCACTAAAAGTTAGATCTATCTTCATTGGTAAAACCTGTAACAAATATGAAATGATTTTTTTGTTAAACACATTTCTATGAACAAAACCTCTCTCATATTTTCCATTTGACTTTTCTATTTCTGTTTATGGAACTTTTAGTGCTCATCTGATACACTTTTCCTCGAACTGCAGCTCACTAAAAGTTAGATCTCTCTTCATTGGTAAAACTTGTAGCAAATCTGAATGAGGTTTTTGTTAAAAACATTGCTATGAACAAAAACCTCTCTCATATTTTCCATTGGAATATCTAAGTTTTCACAATCCCTTAAAAACTGTCATTCCGTTGATGCAAGTTCGGAACTAAAACTATCATTCAATTTATACATGTTTTGGAACTAAATCTATGAGTCCGAGAACTAAACTCTGCAAGTTCCGAACTAGCTTTTTGAGTTTTGAGAACTAATTTGTGAGTTCTGTAGCTAACTTAAAACAGCTATAACTTTTGCATGCGACCTCGGATTGAGATGATTCTTTTTTTTAACTTACATAATTTTTTGAGAGGAATCTGAATATGAAATTAGATATAGTTTTAAATTTACTTTTCATGATAAATTCCACTTTTTCCAATACTAGCATTATATTTCCTTTATGGCTTGTATACACAAGACTTTACATCTTTTCCCAAATAATCAATAGGATTAGTCAACAAAATAGATAACAAAAGATTTCTAAATAATGAACAAGAATTATATCCTATATTCTATTCTAAGAAAACTATAAGTTCCGAGATTAGATTTAAATACACTTTCAAAGGTAACTTGGAAGGACAAAATAATGGTAATTTATGGCCAATTTATGGCCTCATCACCCTACGCTACTCCGGGCTCGTAAAATAGCCACATGTGCCTACAAAATAGTCCACCTATGCCTCTAAGCTGTCGGTTGCCCCGCACTATTCCCAACTATGTAATCAAAGTAGCTACCTTCCCTTGTAGGGCGTCCCTCTACACTATGATGGTGGATAAATCTGGCTGCCCCGGCCTCGGTGGTACTGCTCAGTAAATGTGTGGCCCACCACTTCTTGTATCTATCATTCACCCTGGCATCATCAATCCACCGGTCTCTCACCTGATCCTCATGCCTTGTTGGTACTGTCGGTTGTGGTAGAGGTATAGGCCTCTCCATGTCATCCCTCCTATACTATGGGAAAGGTGGCGGTATATCCTAAAGTAACCCAAACTATCATCTCACCCTATCAACAAGTACCATCTCATGCTCTCTTGCACGTCACCCCTCTATCCATCGAGTAGTTGTAGCTCCTGTAGCTCCTCTGTCATCTACCCATATGATGGAAAAACCACATAGGGCCTCCAAATGATGTCCACACTGATAACCCCTCTAGAAATCACCTGTAATAGGCTATATTATGTGTATCTCTAGTAGCTCGGCGCTCCCCAATCGCAGGCACCCATCGCCTAAAACCCACTCAAACAAAACCTAACTTGAATGCATCATCTCGGGGCATACCAATAGGACGCACACACATAATGTGCTCATATTCCCAGTAATGAATTAGGAAAGTACAACATAGGCTAAACCTCCGTAGCCGCCCATAAGCCCATAACTCTCTATATAACTAAACCAGGAATGTGGGAACCCATGAAAATGAGTCTTTTCCTCCACCATGTAATGTAGAACCCCATTAATGACTGTGGGAATCTCCCACCCTCTGCATCTGGCAATGCAAAGTAGCAGACTACCTCCATCAGCAACACTACCAACCGCATCTCCTCCATATGGGCCCGGTACATATCTCCGTAGCTCATATTGGTGCTATGGAACCTCATCTCCACCATCCCCTCACTAAGCATGGTCAAAATAAACTCCTTAGAGGAATCTAAGGAGATATAATACACTTGTGTCCCCACTATCAGTAATTACAGGATCCTATACACATCCTCCAGGGTGACTGTGATCTCACTTGTCGGCAGATGGAAGGTATTGGTCACTAAGTCCCATTTATTAATGAGAGAAACCATCAAACTTGGCTCCCCGGACTACGTGCGGTGGCGTCAACCCTAGGCGAGCCAACTTATGCAACATGGTGTCAGTCATCGGCTGTCATACCCCCCGTACCTCCACAAGTAAGGGAGGTACCCTATCTCTCATCCGTAGCTGGTCCCTGGCCTGCATTCAACCAATCACACACATTATTAAAACTTTATTTTACCCAACATTGACCTTCAACCCCTGCCTTCTTCCCTTCCCCACCCGTTATCTATTTTACCCACTTTACCTAACCTTTCCCCTTACCCTTCCTAGGCCTCTAGCCCTTTTACCCGATCGCCACCGATCCATTATAACCGGCACCAGTTCCCCTCATCCCCGATCGATGTTCGTGTAAGCTGTTGTGTGTGTATTTTCCACATCATTAGGTGAGTCATCTCACTTAGGTGAGATCGTAGGTCCACGTGTCATTTAGGGGTCATTGTGAGATTCTCTTACGTGTCAGTGCGTCAGTGGGTCATATGCATCATTGGGAGTTAGAATTCTATTCTGGGAATGTAACTCCCCCTCTCTACTCAAGTTGTCATGATTGCAGCACTGGGGGTTACTCAACACCTCCTATATCTACACCCCATTTGATCTATGAGATAGAGGAGAGTTTTATGGCTTAACCAGGTTCTACCCATGTTTCAAATCTTTGCATGCACATTCGGTTGATGCTTGCTCCTCCCGAGATCTCTTCACGTTGTTGTTCACATCATCTCTCGTGATCCTCGCTTATGGGTTTCAAACCCTCTAACACGGTATCGAGCGGATCTTGTGGATCCGTGCACTCATCGATGTTTTTGTGCATGTTTTTACGGCTTCGACATGATATTTAGATTACATTGCATGTGTCGTAATGGTTATTTCGATCGTGCTCTTCTTGCATTGATTTGGGCTTCATACCTCTTGCACGGGTTTGATCATGGTTTGTTTGGGTTGTTGTTCAGTTTCTGGTGTTTTTCAGAGTTTGGTGTCTTAACGGGCTCGTCAGTTCCTTGTTTGCATATGCTCGTATTTTCATGCTCTACTTGCATTTTTTGAGGGTACATGTACTTGGTTTTGTGTGTTGGGTGTGGTGGTTTGCGTATAACTCAGATTTTGGGTTCTATTATCCATTGGTGCACCATTTTTGGCCTCTACGTGGACTGTGTGTTTACCTCCTACTACCATTCAAGGCTCACCTGAATTGCATTTGTCCCTTGGCTTCTAGTTGGTCGCTCTCGGTGGTTCCTATGTTCTGCGTGATGTTTGGCCTCCCGATCGAGCTCTTGTGTCCTATGGCTTCGCCCCACTCTAACATAACTCGTTGTCAGCCTTGTTGACACCTCAAAATGCCTTGCATATCTAGCTCATGCACTCAATCTGTGGTTTGTGCATTCAATCTGTATTATAACACCACGTCACCTTTGGCTCAAGGCTTTGTATGCTCTTGTGTGAGTGAGTCCTTCTTCGGATTGAATGCATTGGATTTGGCCTACAATGTGGGATCGCTCACTATGAGTTCGGGGGTCCCTCTCTCTAACTACTCAGGCCTACCTGTTAGATCTTCTCATTGAACGAATCATCTTTGCATTGCCAGCCTGTCTCCTCATTCGTGTGTTTCTCCTACACAAAGAACCTACGTTTTCTCTCCAACCTGCATTGGAAAATGTTTTTTTGTTGCAATCTGTGTAGTCCTTGTGTTGTTCAAACTCCATGGTGACCCCTCCAACGTGCTCCCAGGCTCCAACAGTGAGGATCTCTACCAGCTCCACACGTGTTTAGCCATTTTTTTGGCATTTTTGGCATTTTTGGCGGTTTGGGGTCTTTGCCAGCTCCACAGTGAGGATCTCTGCCAGCTCCACCGTTCACTACCATTCCTCCAACGTGGAACCTTTTCAAACCTTTACTCAGTGGTTTCAACTATGTAGTGAATGAATTACACCTGGAGTGGGCTCTCCTCAATGTGGTTTGGCTTTGCAGCCTTGGCCGGTTACACCTCTATAGCAGCTCGGTCAATAGCCACATGACACCTCAATGTGGGCCCCCTCCTTTCCACCTTATTTTTTAATGTTTTAAGGTGTTAAAAACATTCATTTTTGGCATTTTAATATTCTTAGGGCCTTTATTTGCTTGTTATTCTTACCTTTCTATGAGCGTCGAAGACAGAGGGCGAGGTCCAGGGGTTGGTAGGAGGCTAATCCCCCCTCATAAGCAAAATAAATGCTACCTAAAATTTCATGTCGTTTCCAACGAGCATACATATGATACCCTTTGCACCCATTTCGGGCACTTTTTTAATGTGTTTGCAGCATTTATTGACATTTTCCATCAGTTGTGGGAATCGTTTTAATGCTATAACTTTTGACTCGCTCGTTTTTTAGCGCTTCTTTAGTCAAAGTTGCATGATTTTTCACACATTACGTGATGACATTGTTATTTTTGTAAATGCACTACTTTATAAAGTGCCACATTCTGGGGGGTTGACTGTACTCTTGGGTTTTCACACGCAGCACATTTTCTAACGAGTCTAATGTCTTGCTTTCGTGCACCTTGCACTCTTGCATTTTTCATCATGGAGAGTTCTCTTTCTAGACTTGAGCATCATAGGATCACCTTATAGCCTCCGTCACTTCTCACCTGGGAGAGGGAACTATTCAGCCTAGCATGCTTCCATGGAACATTACTTCTCCCACGAGGGTCTTTTACCCTTCTTGCTTGGGCCAGTTCTTGAACCCACTTATCATTGTCATCTAGAGGACTTCCTTGACACTTCTTACCATGTCTTTAGTCACATGATGATGCATGTCTCTCGTTATCTTTGGTTTCATGTGTGTTGGTCATCAAATAGGAGTTTACGAAGAGCAACAGTCGGGGACAAGAAGTCCCTCCTCTTTAATGGGAGAGGTACCCTTATTCAGAAACAAACCTATTTACAAATATACAAAACATGATTTTCTGGTTGAACTTGGATATTACGAAAGTGTTTTCTATAAAGATCATCAATTACGAAAGGACTGAGGAATAAGATGACAAGAATGAGCAGAAAGGCAACACTCAGAATTATAGATAATAGAGTAACTCTTTATGTATGTGAAGTTATAGTGAAATGAAACAAGATCATTTGCATCATATAAATAAGATGGAATTTAAAGACACAAAGTTCTGTAAATAACATCTACAAGAACACCAAGTTTCTTGACATAACACAGACAAATGATCTTAACCAGATTTAAATGAAAAGCTTGGGAATAAAAGGGATCGGATAGACAAAGAATGAAAAGCCCTTCTGTATTGATTTCTTTATGGTCTATTTACACTTTCAGAAAATAAGCCAAGTTCTTCCTCCTCTTTCAAAATGGCGAGGAGAGGCCATTATATAGCTTACAAATCAGTTACTCCTGGTAACCACTTCTTTTAACTAAAGATTAGTTAAGGATTGCCAATCGCAATACCTCAACCTAATACAATGAATCCGAGAAAAAGAATTAGAAGAGAAGAGAAGAATAAGGAGAAGAAGAAAGGTGGTTATGACTGGGAGGGACCCACTGACTTCAAAATCCACTGCCTGAATCTCTTCAATGCCTTGGCTATGTCTCTCCGCCATGGGGGGACTGACGTGTTGGCTGTAGAATGAGTCCAAAATCCGAGGCATTTCTCCATTTCCTTATCAAACTCGACATGAGTATGATAGGCTTTATTTGCTTCTTCAATGGCAGATTGAAGAGAGCAGAGTTCTTTCATTTTTCTTTGGAAATGGAGCTTTCCTTGAATAGATTATCTTTTACAAAAGCTCGAATTGAGCTTTAATTTTTTAAGGAAAAAGGCACACGAGAAGTTTCATCCTCAAGATGACAATGTATATCTTTGAAAGAGATACAACCAGTGTCTTTAAAGCCTCACCCTTCGCGCCTATTCTTGATTCTCCCAAAGCCTCCTCCAAAACTTTGATTTTCCACTCCACGCTGTAAACCCAGGATTCGGCAGATTATCCTCGCATAACCAAAACCTTACTTGCCAATAAAACGTTTCATCATCTGCTCTGTCCCATGAGGCGGAGGTCAACTATGCAATTTCTCCAAAGTTTGAGCTCTTTATCCATGATCCCGATAGTGGAGGAGATCTTTCTTGCAAGTTGTTCACCTTTCCATGGAGTTTGAAAGCTTCATCAATGAAGTTCAATCCTACAACAAGCATATCTTCCACCATGGCCTCCATAGCTCTGCCATAGACAGAATACTTGTGCATGTCTTTGATACTCTGTACTTCATCTTGGCTCAGAGTCACAGGTGGTGGAAGAGTAGTCAATGGGGTAGGGTCCAAAACTTTGTCCTTAGACAAAAGAGATTTGATAAAACCTGTGATAATCTGGGCTTGTTCTTCCAATTGTTCAATAGTTTTCTGCCCTTTCTCTACCCTCCCAATGACTCTTGTGACCATTTCCTGGAGGTTGTGGATCTCACCTTCAGGGGTAGACTTTCCCATTGGAATCCTTGAGAATTCAAGGTTAGATTCTTGTAAGTCCTACTCTGATTTATCTACTGTAGGCTTAGCAATCTCCAAGAATTGCTGGCCCTGAGCATCTGACACTATCCTAGAGGTGATTCTGGCTTTTTTGGCACGTGAAGAAGGAGTAGTGCCCAACAAGGCTGCAACAGCATCAAAATTTGGCCCTGAGCTCCGAGAGGAAGATTTCCTCTTCCTACTGTCAACAAGAGGCTGCACCCATGCAAAAGAGGAGGAAGAAGTAGGAGGGGCAAGAGGACCAAGAGACAGAGAACTCATGGCACTCAAGGTTTGCACAGTTGTTGTCTCGAGTTGAGACATGAGTGGGGCGCTTGAGACAACTGGTGCAAAGGAATCAATAGCACTTGGAAGTTTGGTGCTCTGAAATTCCTTATCTTTATCTGTTGGAGCCTCAGAAGCCCATGAAGGAGCTGGCACTTCACTCTCTTCACTTTCACTAAGAACAATAATGTTCTCTGATCCCAAAGGTAATTCTACCTGCTTTTTCTGAGGATCTTCTTCCACAGGCTCCTTCTTAACCTCTTTGAGTTTCTTCTAGTATACTTGGGTGGATGAAGGAGTAGAAACTACAAGTTCTTGTGTTAATGAGGCAGGAGGGGTTTGCACAAGAGTGTCTGATCTTGGAGTCGATGCTTCCCTCCTTGGCGTTGAAACATCTTTAGAGGAGGATTCTCCTGAATGCCTCCTAAGCTCTCAAACTTTCTTATCAAACCAAATCCTAGTCCTGACTAAGACTAGAGCCAGGATCTCGGCCAAATCATCTTTCTCTTTCTTGAACCAATCCAAGTCCTCCAAGGGAGTGTGCTTAACCACATTGTCATACTCATATGAGTATGGATCAGAGTTTTCATCCTTGAGTCCTTCAGGAACTGGGTACAAGCCAAGTTCTTGGATCAATTGTAGAGGAAACCTACCATAATGCCTCTTTCTCGCCTCAAAATCATCGGCATAGTCAGCCCAATAGTCTTCTATATCTTCCTTATGATGATATGTTATCTTAATGTTCTGCTCAATGAACTTCTTCAAGTGGAAGCAAGTTCTGGGCTTGAAGAAATGAACAGTAATGGGAGCCAGGGCTCTTTCTATGTTCTGTGCATCCAGGGTTGTTTTACAGGAGTAGTTTCCCAAAGAGATGGGAAAATGCAAACCAGTAATCTTCTTGTCCCTACAGGTTCTATGCAATTTGTCTAATTGCTGCATATTTCTATCAAATCCATCTTATCACTGCAGAACATGGGAAGCCTCAGAGGGGTGCTCTCATAGCCAACAAGCCTGATATAGGAGAATTTTCTGAATTGGATAAAATAGGCACCGTAGTGTGATATCAGGTTCATGGCTTCATCAGAAAACCTTCTAGTAGTGTCACCCTCAAGAATCCTGACCACGTACATGGTGAAAGCATCATTTACCCTTCGAGAAATTGCGATTGCTGGTTTCTAGGGTGAACTGCAGGTAGTAGGCATATAGGATCATCCTTGTGGGCATCGATGTAAGAAAAACCAAACCATTGCCTTGATGCCGCCAGAGTATACATCAGGTATGAAGTCATGTAGAATTTCTTCATTTGCTTTGTACATTGGACAGCTGCTCCGCTAAGTTCATGCTGATGATTTCTGCCCAGTTGATATTTTGAGTTCCCTCGCACACCATGTTGATGAGCGGGCACATCCAGAAATGGAACTCGTTAGTAGAGGGTAAGCCCATAACCCGAGCCAGTAGGATTATAAAATCTGACAATTCTTCATTGAAATCAGCCTGAAAAGAGTCTTGGATAGACGAGATGCTCCCTTCTTAGGGTTTTTAAGCCAAGATTTTGCCACCCGCGCCTTGTAGTTGTCACTGTCTTGACTGAACAGGGTCTGCGCTTGATTCTGGGAAACAACTATGGCATTATCCATTTCTAGAATCCTCAGTGTAGTGCCAATGGTGGCAGCATCAAGTTTGGCGATGAGTTCCCCGTGTATGTTTGTCAATTCGCTCGAATCAGGGTCGAAATGAGCTCCGCATGAAAGCACTGTATCAACACATTGCACCGAGATTGGGAAACCTCCAGCGAAAGCTAGACCACTGTCATGAATCATCTGTGCCATTGGTGTAGGGTTTGCATCTATCATTCTTGACCAAAAATCACCAAAGTCAAGATGGCGAGCTTCACTATCCCCGATATTGGGAACGGCAGACTCTAGTGGTGAAATTTGTTCCTGTCCCTGAAACTTGATCTTCATGTTGATAGTAATTTGGAGGGCAGAGCTGCAAGCTAGACTCGGGAAGGAATTACAGAGGGAAGGGATACACGCAGGAATTTAGATTGCAAGGGTTCGAGCAATAGATAGCATGGAAGCAGTGTGAAAAACGCATAGGGGGTTCGCTCGTTATATAGTCGTTTAGGAGAGAAAGGTAATAAATGTGCATTAAGTACATACCTACCAATTTGAAAAGTAAGATATTCGGGTAGAGCGGGAAAAATGAGCATGAATGGCACTTGGTTCATTTGGGACATGTGGGACGCAAAAGCGCGAGGCACGCGGCTCGGCCGATTCGGGCGAAACGGGGAAAAGATGCACAAATGAACCTGGGACATGCGGGACGTGAAAACGTGAAGTACGTGACTCGACCAATTCGGGCGAAGCGGGAAAAGATGCACAAATGCTTTCGGACAACGTGGGATAAAAGTACGTGAAGTACCTGGCTCGGCCGAATCGGGTGAAAATGGAACAACTGGTCCGGGCGAACTTGGGACATGTGGGACAAAAAGTTTTGACGGGCCCGAAAAGAATAGACTTCTGTAAATCGTCCGATCGGGAGCAGAGGGTCCAATTGAACTTGGGACACACGGGACAAAAATGTTCGACAGGCCCGAAAAACACACAAAATGACCCAAAAATGTAGACTTTCTCAATTTCTCGATTTTTAACATTACCAGGGCAACAGAGAAAACACTTAGACTCAAAATTTAAAATTTTCACTTTCTTAAGAGCAGGGGAATTTTGAGTGGACAACAAGCTGGCTCCTTCTGGGGATGACTTGGCATAAATTCAAGGAATGAGACAAGGCAAGAACTTAGACAAACTCAGGGAAGTAGACCAGTACCTTATCCATTGGGCAACGGAGTCAAAAAGCAAACCAATACAGAGGACAACACACCAAAACAAAGGGAAAGAAAAACAAAACGCTGTACAAAATATACAAAGGACTCCCTAATCACCTATGACTTGAACAATTTTAGGTACTGCCCACTATAAGGAAGTGGGAGAGGAGAACCATCCATGTAACCAAGGTAAAAAGAATTCTTACCAGCAAAGTGCCTGATCTTGAAAGGTCCGAGCCAAAGGGAATCAAACTTGCCATGGCTGCCACGAGGTTCATGCCTTTTATCCCATAACAAAATAGTGTCTCCAACTTGGAAATCTCTGAACCTGGCTTTCTTATCAAACAGGACCTTTACCTTCTGCTGGTGAACAGATATCCTATCAGCAACCTCCAATCTGTTCTCATTCAATTTGTGAAGGTACATAATTCTCTTGTCCAAAGCATTACTGAAACTGGTATCTTCAATGGCCTTCATTAGATGCAAGGCTAGAAGCTCCACTGTTACTGGCAATTGAGCTTCTAATCTATATACCACTTGAAAAGGAGACATTCCAATAGCTCTCTTTGGTGTGATCCTGTCTTCCCAAAGAGCATCATAGAGCTTCTTGTGCCAGTTTCGTTGAGACTCATTGACTAATTTCCTTATAATAGTCACCAAATTTTTATTAGTGGATTATGCTTGTCCATTTCCCTGAGGATAGTAATCTGAGGAGTGAGCCAAAGATATGCCATACCCATAGCAAAAATCCATTATCTCGGTTGAAGAAAAATTCGAAGCATTATCTGTCACAATCTTGTTTGGTACACCATACCTTACCAAGATGTTTTCTTTGATGAAACTACACACCACTTCAGAAGTAGTACTCTTTACTGGAATGGCTTCTACCCATTTGGTGAAATAATCTGTAGTAGTTAATACATGAGTATGGCCAGCACTAGAAGAGAAATTAAGTGCTCCAATGAAGTCCAAACCCCACTATTGAAAAGGTTCTTCAATTACAACTAGATTAAGAGGAAAAGAGGCCAATTTGGGTCTACCCACGAAAGTCCGACAGGCCTCACATTTATCAACCCCTTGGATGCATCTCGAACAAGGTAGGCCGATAATAGCCTCCACGAAGTATCTTATGAGCAGTGACCGTTGATGAATAGTGCCCTTCACATGCCTAATCATGAAAAGCTGAGAGTAGCTTTTTCTGTTGTTCCTTGTCTACACATTTCAAAAACCTTCCATCTAACCCACGCTTGAACAAGGCATTTTCCCACAACACATATTGACTGACCTCAGTTTAACAGTCCTCTTTTCTTTGGTAGTTAAATGAGAGGGGCATTCTCCATAGGTGAGAAAATGGGCAATATCAGCATACCATTCATCAACTGAGCTAAGAAACAGAACGGTAGGAAGGCCAACTTTATCCTCCAATAACTCATGTCTAGCTCCTTCAAAGAATGAGCTCACAAAGGCCTTTTCCACGAACGAGCTTGGTCGATTGATATCAATATCATATTCTTGGACCTTAGCAACCTAGTTCCCTCTCTTGGATCCAAATTCTGTTGTGTGAGAATTGACTTAACAGTTGTATCTGGAACCAACACCATGGAATGAGAGTTGAGAATGTAAAAATGAAACTGCTGACAGTGGCTTTAACCACTGCAAAAGCATGTTTTTCCATCATGGTGTATTTTAACTCATGATCTTTCATAATATAGCTCATGAATGCAATTGGGAGTTCGTGCTCATTAGAATCTTCTTGAGTCAAAACAGCAGCCAAGGTATTATCTGTGGCGTAACAATAGATAATAAAATCTTTGCTGAAATCAGGACATGCTAAAACAGGAGTTTTAGCAATGGCTCTTTTAATACCTTCAAAGGATTCTTTTCCTTCAGGAGACCAACCAAATGTTTGTTTGCCTTTCATCATTTGGGAGATGTTCAGAGTTAGTTCTGCAAAATCAGGGATGAATCTTCTCAAAAAATTGATCTTACCAAAGAAAGAGTGCACGCCCTTTTTGCTGGTTGGGAGAGGAATTTGCTGAATAGCTTGAACTCACTCAGGATCAATCTTAATACCATTTTTGGAGACGATGTGCCCTAATAATTTCCCCTCTGTGACGAAAAAGACATATTTTTTAGGATTCAAAGATATTCCATGTTCTCTACATCTTAGTAGAACTATCTCCAAATGCTGAAAATGATCCGCCCTTGTTTTAGAATACACAGTCAAGTCATCAAGGTATACAACAATACACTTCCCTTTCAAACTTCCAAAAGCTAGATCCATAGCCCTCTGAAAAGTGGCACCAGCATTAATGAGCCCAAAAGGCATTCTTCTGTAAGCAAAGGTACCCCAAGGGGTAGTGAAAGTTGTTTTGTGCTGATCTGCAGTATTAACTTCTACCTGGTTATAGCCTGAGAATCCATCAAGCATAGACAACATCTCAGATCCTGTTACTGCTTGCAAGACCTGATCCATCATAGGTAAAGGGTAATTATCTTTCAAGGAAGCTGATTGATTCGAAGTCAACACAGATACGAATCTCACCATTTTTATTTCTAATAGATACAATGTTGGCAATCCATGTTGAATGATGGATAGGAAAAATGATTTTGGCCTTCAACAGCCTTCGTATTTCTTGAAAAATGGTGTCACTATTTTAGGATTGTATTTCCTCCGCTTACTTTTTAAAAGTCTTAATTCCAGGTTTGAGAGGAATAAAATGCTGCATATCTTTTGGTTGAAAAGATTTTAAGTCTTCATAAGAGTAAGCAAGAACATCCTTATACCTCTTTAAAAGATCAATTGCTTTCTTCCTCTCATCTACTGTGCAACATTTTCCAATGTTCACGAGCTTAGGATCAGTAGAACTCCCAATATTAATTTTGTCATACTCAGCTGATTGTTGAGGTCCAGTAGAAGCTCTAGACTTTACATACCTATCGTGTTTATCAAATAGTTCCTCTAAACTCACCAATCCTTTAGGAATCTTGTTTCCCTTGAGTTTAATGCATCCATCTTGATCCGTTTCTTCTCCTTGGGTGGCTGCTTTGTCAAAGGGCACACTTTCACGAGGCAAGTTATCACTTCCTTCAAAGTACAACTGTTCAAAATTATCCTTGAGTTCTAAGAAAGAAAGCAAGTGCTGATCATCATTAAAAACTTGCCAGTTACTTGTATTATCAGGTACACTAGGTCGATGGATCATCTCAATGGTGAACTTATCTTGAGAGAAGTCAGGATGAGGAATCAGTAGTGACCCTGAGACTACTAGTGAATCAGCCCTGGTGTTCTTCTCCCTAGGTATTGCTTCGATGGAGAAAGCATCAAGAAATTCAATGGAATCCCAAACCTGATTCCGGTAATGTTTCAACCTTCCATTTTTCACCTGGAAGAGGTTTCTAACTTGCTTTACAATCAATTTTGCATCACCACGAGCCAGAAGATTCTTCACACCTTGTTATTTTGCCACTTGTAGTCCAAGAATGAGAGCCTCATACTCTATTTGTATTATTAGTATTTTGAACCGCAACTTGAATGAAAAAGGATGAAGTCTTCCTTCAGTGACACCAAGCAGGACACCAGCTCAGAACCAGCTAAGGAACAACTTCCATCAAACTCTAAAATCCAAACACCATTAGGATCTTTACGTGACAGTTTGGGGAGTTGGATTTCATCAGGAGACATAATCATGTAGTTACCATGCCCCATATCCTCATAGAGTATTTGTGCTTTGGGATCATCCATTTTTTGTACAATATACTCAGACTGCTTCTCAGGCAACAACTTCTTCATTTTCCCATTAACAGGTACGAGTGCATGTGACCAATCCATTTGAATTTCTCCACCCACATCCTTACAGAAGTTCCTGCTTAGCAACATCCCGTATGAAGGAGGAATATCTGCTACTAAGATGGTAGCCAAAACTTTCTTCTCAGGCAAAGCAGCAAAAGCCACTTGTGCATCTTTAATCCTTCCGACCAAGGGCACTTCTTTACTCTCCATAGAATAACAAGATCCATAAGTGCGTGTGAGAGTCAAACCTAAGGCATGAGCTACTTTAGCAGGCATCACATTGTCTGATGCTCCTGAGTCTATGACGCAATTGCTGAGCCTATGACCAGCTATAAGAAGTGTCACATAGAATGGTTTGATTTTGTCACTGGGTGAGGTGACAACGGCTATCAGATTAGGTTGTGGTGCAGAAGAAGGAGTGGGTAAAAGGCCTTTAGAGGTAGTCTTAGAATGGGAATTGACAAAGTGAATCATTTTAGCAAAATCCTTAGGATGGGTTTGATAATATTCAGCTTCTGAGATTTGAACCTTAGTCTTTTTCAGGTGATCAATAATATCAAAAGACCCAGAAGTGGACGGGCTATCATCACTTGAGATCCTAGGTTTATCAATTTTAGGGGAAAAAGAAGTAACTTTAGTAGCAGAATTGACAGGACTCACCTTAGGTGCAGATGAAGTGGGAATAGGAGATCCTCTTTTTGCAATTACGAGGATAGTTGTCGGCTACTCCTTAGATTTCTTGGTGGGCTACGTCACTTTCTCCCTCTGATTTGTCTTCTCTCGAGTCATGACAGTGTATGATTCACTATTCATGTCTGCTACTATTTCATCATAATCATCTCCATCATCAATGCCTTCAGTGGTGAAGAAATTAACTCGAGATCCCTCAAATTCATCTGCTTCATCATCAACCTCTTCAACAGATTCCTCGCAATCTTCATTAACCTCCTCATCCTCTGGTTCCTCAACTTCACAGGTTGCATTGACAGGAACTTTAATAGGAGGTCCTTCAAGTGCTAGCCTTGTTTGAGCAGCAGGCAAATGATTTCTGGGCTGAAAATTCCTCCTTGGAATGTCTGCATAGGGAGCATGCTGAGCCAATTGTTTCTTAATGGAAATGAGATCATTTGCAAGTTTTTGTACCAATGGATCAGTATTAGGTCCAGGAGTGGAAGAGGAGGAAGAAGCAGATTTAGATTTAGAAGGGTCTCTCCTCAACTTCCCTGACATGATTAAATCATCTTCAACACTAACAACAAGAGTTTGATCTTCAGCCAATGTTGCGAGATTAGCCCTTCGCAAAGGCATAACTAACTTCAGGTGATTGGGCATTTAGGAAAAAACATTTTTGAATTTGATCTACAGGCCGAGTATTTGCCGGAATTTTGTTAATCAACCTGTTGAATCGGGCCACAAATTCTCTCATGGGCTCTGGTGAATCCTTTTTTATTTGAGAGATTTGGGCTAGCAAGGCATGCACATCTTCTGCTGGTTTGAAATGGTTTTCAAACCTAGTTCTCATTGTGTCCCAGCTAGTGATAGCACCAGCTGGAAGGTGATAGAACCAATCAGCAGCATTATCTTGTAACATCTCAACACAAAGCCTTATGGAGACATCTTCATGTTCGACTCCCAGACCCCACATGCAACTATGAAGGCTGCGATATGTTCATTAGGATGCGCTTTACCATCACCTTTGAACTTAGGGAAGTTCTTCCGGTTACCTGTGGGTAACTCATGCAAAGGATGAGGAAGGGAAAGGGCACCGCCATTCTTGGAAAAATGGCTTGGAGAGGAACTACAACACCAACAAGAATCAAAGCTCGAAGATTAGGACTGATTGACTCTGAAGGAATGCCACCCGTAGGGTTTCTATCTTGAATAGGTGGAGTAATTGTTGAATGAGTCTTTATATTTCTTGTTGAAGGGAAAGGAAAACCCCTTTGTTCTAAAAGTGAACCGAGAATCTTCAATACTAAGGGCCCTTATCCCTTGAGTAAAACATGGAGTCACCGGATCAAAGGATGATCAATAAATAAACTGGAATATGATTTCCCAAAGTGGAGTCGCCAAAACTATTGCTCTTCGTAAAGTCCTATTTGATGACCAATAATGTGGCAGACTTAGATCCACCCCACCTTGTGTCTGGAGCATTCTTTAGTCCCTCTATGGAGACCCTTCACATACTGCAGCCATTATTGTTGATGTCGATTCAGTTGTCTCCATTTATTCATGTGATGATAGTTCCAATGACATAGACTCGCTTGGTTCTACTTCTGATGACGAGGATTGTGCACCCAGTTCTAATGCAGAGAGTACTACAGAGGACTCTTCTCCTCTTTCTCTCACTATTCCAGAGAGTGTTGACACATCCCACATCTCATTAGATATCAAGCAGTCTCCTACTCAGCCTCATATAGTCATCACACCCACCTCCTTTCCACTTCCAAGTGTGCAAGGCCCCTTCCACTCCTCTACCTTCATTGCATGACTTATACCTATCTAACATCACTCTTCTGTTTGTTGAGCCCCTCATTGGGACAAGTATCTTCTTGACCTTAGTCATCTTTTCACAGAGTCTACTTGTGATGCACTACAGGTCCCTCATCCATCTATAGGTGTTTCAGAGGAGTTCATCATCTCTATTGTTGGGAGTTCCCCTTCTAGGAATCATGTCACTTCCACATTTCCAGAGACCTTCATTGATCCACCCTTAGCTGTGGATCCCTTTTCTATTGTGGAGGATGTTTTGTTCCCTTCACATCACTTGGACATCCTTTTTGTGGGTGTTCCTCTTTTTCACTCTAACATTTCTACGCACGTGACATTACCTTCGGTTCTTTGGCACTCGCTCGCTAGACCTATGTCACACTTCCATGCACCAGACTTAGAGTTCTTTATGCTACTGCCTTCGGTTTCCTTTATGGAGTGGGCGGACTTCCAACACGTCATTTCTTTCCTTCCTAAGGGAAAACACACAATTCGTTGTGGGTGGCTCTTCTTCAGTTTAGAGGCAGGGGATATCATCATCGACATTATTTTAGGAGACCTCCTAGAGCTACAGAGTTCAGATCCGTCCATGGCATCTTCTGCATTCCTCTCATCTCCCTCTTCTTTTCTCTTCTTCTTCTTTCCGAGAGATTTCCTCTTTGTACATGGGTACCTTTTCATGCTTGTCTAGAGTTGGGACCCATATTTGGCATCTTTCTTAGATTAGAGAGTATTTTGTTCTCTTATGGAGGATTTTTTTCCCACTGGGTTTTCCTTCACTACTTGGGACCCTTTTCTTGTGCATGGGTACCTCATCAGGCTTTATGCTAGGACCCATTTCTCATTTCTAATTTTCCGCCTCATCCTAAGTTATGATGAAGGGGGAGTGTTGGCATGTGTATTTTCCACATCATTAGGTGAGTCATCTCACTTAGGTGAGATCATAGGTCCACGTGTCATTTAGGGGTCATTATGATATTCTCCTACACATCGGTGCGTCAAAGTGCATCATATGCGTCATTGGAAGTTACACTTCTATTCTAGGAATGTAACTCCCCCTTTCTACTTGAGTTGTCATGATTGCAGCACTGGGGGTTACTTAGCACCTCCTATATGTACACCCCATTTGATCTATGAGATAGAGGAGAGTTTTATGGCTTAACCAGGTTCTACCTGTGTTTCAAATCTTTACATTCACATTCGGATGATGCTCGCTCCTCCCGAGATCTCTTCACGCTACCATTCACACGTTCGTTGAGGTGCATGTCATCCCTCGTGATCCTCGCTTGTGGGTTTTAAACCCTCTTCAAGAATAAGACCGACGTTGCCATAGCTTGACCGACATTGGTCACTATTATCGCACCCAAACCCGAACCCCATTTTCTCCCCCATTTCTCTCTCATTTCTCCAAGACACCTACCCAAACTTCCCTAAATCCCCCAACCCTATTCAACCTACTTATGCCTTTTTCCCACCCCTTCTCTCACCCATTTTACCCACCAAATTTAAAATTCTCTAACATACCACACCCCCGACCCATATCCCCTTCTAAATTTAATAACAATACATACAAAATATTAGATCATACCTTGTCTCGATGTGGCTTTCATGGTGGTACGTCTGGCCATTTTTGCCGGTGGTCCACCCGAACCCTATCCCCGCCTCAACAATGTCCCAATCACCCTCTAACCTATCTACTAATCACCTCACTCTGTCCAATCACGTGGACCCATCTACCTAGCTCTCCTCTCCAACCGGATCTCTCCACATCACCTCGGTATAATCCCACAAACTTCTCTCACGAAAAGCATAACTCGTTTAGCACTTTGTCATTTTCCAAAAGTCAAAAGTGTACAAATGAATCCATATTATACGGCTTTTTCCTTTTTATATACCCACATTGACTTGACTGGCATCGGTTCTACCTATACCAACATTGGTCTTGTTCCCTAGCACACCATGTTCGGTTCTACCTAAAGTGACATCGATCGTGTGCCCTATAAACCGTGGTGGGCTTTTACCTCACCCATCACCGAGTTAAGTATTACCAGCGATCGGTTACTGTCATACTCTTGTCAATACCCTTTCCCCATTTTTGACCCAACTTAACCAACTTATCCACCGTTTGAGCTTACACACCCTTATCGTAACCTACCTCCAAGCCTACATTACCTATACATGTCCTTAATTGCGTTTAGGGACTTGTTATTTTACATGTACCTTGGCTTACCCATGTCGTGACCTCACTACCTACACCTGGAACCTTGTTAATGACCTATGAACTCATGTGCTTGTTATACCTTGCGACATTGTTACCCGTGTGGTTTGACCTAGTGATCGTACCTTGCCTATTATTGTGTTGTTTATCCCGACCCAAAATTTTGTGTACCAGAACATACATTAACGTTCTTGTACCTAACCCGTGATGTTGTTCCTCACTATAATCTATACCTTAGATACTGTAATCACCTCAACCTTGTTTGGATAAACCTATCGACCTTAGACAATGTAGAGTTTGCATGCTCTTCAACAGTACAGTAGCACACGCTTTTATACATGTGTGTGCATTTGACTATCACTACCTTTGACCGTGGCCCATTACCTTGATTACCCAATTGCACCTTTACCCCATTACCCCTATTATCCACCTTCCTCTTCATCACATGCACCTTTTATCAAACCACTCATTGATTCGGTCTTCTACCTCATCAGTTCCTAGTTTGAGGGGGGTTACCTTCACGCACGCTTGGGGAAACATCACCTTTACCCACACATGGGGCAACCACATCTTATTTTTTTCGGTGTCACTTACCAATACAAGTAACGTAAAAAAGGGGGAAAAATGTAGACACCTAAATTTGGTCACATTCCCCTTAGCCCCAGATTAGATAACCAACTTAAAACATGGGCACCTAACCACACTCCCCTCCACACCACATTAATATTAATTTAATTAATTAAATTAAATTAAACACCCATCCTCATAATATCCATTATTTTATTACCTTAATTGACCTAATTTCCACCTCACCTAGACACCTCATCTGGCCACCTCACCCTAGACCTATTTTTGGCATGTTTCCATAACTAACAATAACTAAGTCTTACTTGCCTTAATGATCTAAGATTTGGTCTAACCCTAAAATTAATGCCTAAGATTTCCTTAACCACATTCCCACTCATTAGAAGGGTAGCTTCCATTCTAATTTACGGGAACAAAAATAATCTGGGCCTGGGAAATTAGAAAGATCTGTCTATTTTAGTAAACCTAGGGAATCCCACCTTAACCGAAGTCGGTCACCCCTAAACCAACGTCGGTCACGATGGAACTGTCATTTGTTACCACTTATTCACCTTACCAACCTTGTTTGAGAGGTTGAAAAATTATGGGAGCAAGAGGGAGGAGAAGACAAGTTACATGTAAGCAAAATCAGAGTCTTTTCACACACCTAGACATCCATAGCTAGCACCAGGATAGATCCAAAAGCATTGGCACTCACGGTAACATTTCGGGAAGCATCACTATTGTACTAAGCTCCATTCCATCAACCGATCATCACCACCACCCAACCATTAGACCTGCAACATTGGTAAGTGTTTTAGCCTTAATCATTTTCATTCCTATTATGTTCATATATTTGTTAGCATTCATGTTACCATTCTTCTATTAACATTCCCATTCGTCCATATCCTTCTTTCTGACAAAACCCAAAAACCTCACCCACCCATTTATCAGATCACCTATCCCGACCCTTCCACCTCTCTCGAGTGTTCTCGGATACCAAAGACCTCACCACCTCCTTCTTTAGCCTCATCTAACCTCACCTAAACTCTCTAATAAGGTTTTTATTAAATTACTATCACCCTAGTATACCGACGTCGGTTACCCATAACCTTCGTCGGTCTCCCTTAACTATCATCAGTTTTATCCAATCGACATCGGTCTATGTGTTTCATGCCCTATGCCAATAACAGAACCAAACAACCTTTTACCAAATAACCTAAACAACCTAGAACCTGACCCTGACCACCAGTACCCAGACACCTACCAACTCTTTAGATTTGACTATAGCCTAGCTTGTTATATTAGATTTGCTTATTGTACTTGAATGAGATACCTAAATCATATCAACTATAGTAGGAATTTACTTATTTCTCACATTAATTTTTGTAAACAAGTGGATTGACAACCATCTAAGAAGTATCACACTTCCCTTAACTAGGATACATTAGGCAGTCCACTATCATATATCGTTTAACTTCTCTTTTGTGGTCGTATTTTCTATTACATGTAGTTCCTCCTAGCCAAAAGGAATCTCTCACAATTGGCATTGGGTCAAGAAGTCGAATGCACGTAATAACCATAAACCAACCCATCTAACCGGTATTCCTCCTAGCCCATAACCCTATCTATTTCTTCATCTTCTAGAAACATAAAGAAAATGGTGAAACATTTGGATCTTGTGGTAATCTAGTAATTTTTGAACCAATTCTAACAAGACCCACTTGTTAGTGGAACATCTTGGCAGCTTACTAGGAGCATCTATGAAGCCGGGAATCAATGCAAATAAATATAGGAAATCAAGGTAGATAGCTCCCCACTCACGCACTTCCTTGAAGGCTTTGTCATAAATCCTCCAATTATATAACTCCTTATCGAAATGGTAGAGAATAATAGCAAAGAAGGCATCATGGATCTTGCAGAAGTGCCTACTTCCCTCGTCTAGTGTGAGCTGAGGATAGAAATCATAGATTTGAGATGTCCTTCAAATACCCTTAGTATTCAACCTGGTGAAGTCTCCCATAACACCTACGGCATAAACCAAGAAGGATGTCATATAAAAATACTTTCAAGAATCAATTTGTACTCAATCGATAGATAATGGAGCTACTAATATGCTCCCCCCATCTAATAAATTCGCTATTCTTCTTTATAGTAGAGATATATAAGAACATCCACTCCTGAAATTCCTTCGCAAAGGGAAGACCTGAGACTCTGCTTAGTATCACAATAAGGTCATTGACCTCTTGAATGAAGTCTGACCGATACATGGTCTTTGGTAATTTGGCAAAGACTCTTGGCCAGATAGGTTTTTAACATGATCCTCATGCACAACTCCACTTCTTTATCCCAATGTTCCAATACTGAATCTTGTGAAATTGTGGTGTAATCTTTAACATCGAGGAGTTTTAGCAAATCTTGAAAGAAATCGGGTCCAAAGCGGATCGAACTTTAGCATCAAGCATCTTTAACTATCATAGATACTTCATCATAGTGGGTTCTTTTGCAGACCAAACAAAAATTGGGAAATGCATGGATGTGGGAAAACCAATAGCAAGAGCAAGCCCACTGTCATATATATCCTACATCCATGGTTTCTTATTTGGGGCCTTCACCCTTGCCCAGAAATCTAGAAAATCAATTTGTCCAAGGTCGGTGTCCCCTATGTTTCCCATGTCGAAAAATAAGCAAGAGCGAGGGGAAACCCGAGGAATGAATATTTCATTATTTCCTTTCCTGGATGTGGAATTAGAAAAAAAAATTAAGTTCGAAATGCCAAAGAAGAGAAGTCTGAAAATCAAACTTTTCAACCTCGAAAACCCAAAAATTAGAAACTTGAAGTGGAAACCTCTCGAAAACCTGAATTGGAGAATTCTGAGATGAAAGGTTCCAAAAACATAAAGTCCAAACCTCCAAAACGGAGAATTCTAAAATCCTAAAATGAAATCCTCCGAAAACCTAAAATCCAAACTTTCAAAACCCAAATTGGAGAACTCTAAAGTAGGGACTTCTAAAATCTTGAAAAAGAGAACTTTGAAGTCTAAATGGTACAATTCCCAAAAGAGATAAACTCGAACAAAAAAAGCTTTGAATTTCGAAAAGAGAGTTCTCTGAAAATGCCAATCTCCAAACTCTGAAAAATAAGAGGTGTTGAGAGGGTGAATTGAAGAACTCGAGAGGATCTTTGCAAAACTCGAATGCTTGTAGAAACTCAAATCGTGAAAACATGGCAGGAAATGAGTTTGTCATTTTCCAAGGTAAGCAGAGGAGGAACAAGAGAAACGAACAAGGAGAAAACAAATAAAATATCTTAAACCAAAAATAAAATGACCAAAATAAAAATACCTTGAGAATGACATTGAAAAGTACAAGATACAGTAAAAATCGGTTTGTTAGAGAAAAGTGTCAGGTGAAAATGTGATTTAAATAGAAAAACCCGATATTAATGGAAAAATTTCAATCCGTACGGAAGTAGGTAGGAATAAAATGCACAGAGAGCTCCGAAAGTCTGAAACTTGAAAACCCAAAATTCTGAAATTTTGGAATTTCAGACTTCAGAGATCCGGGGATGAAAATCGTGAAATGGCTTGGAAGAGTTTTGAAACTTGAAAGCCTGAAAGTCTGAAATTTTGGACTTTCAAACTTTTAGACTTTGAAATTCCAAAAGAAACAAACTCAAAAGTGATCGGGAGAGTTCGAGACACGAAGCTCGATAGTCCGAAATTTCAGACTTTCGAATTTTAGACTTTGGAAGTCCGAAAGAAATTTTCCAAAAAGTGTGGCCAAGAGTTCTAAAACATGAAATCCTAAAAGTCCAAAATTTGGGACTTTCAGAGTTTCAGACTTTGGAACTCCAAATGGAAAATCTACAGAAATCGTGACCTAGAATTCTAAAACCCGGAAGTTAGAAAGTACGAAATTTTAGACTTTCAAGCTTTCGTACTTCAGAATTCCGGGATCAAAAATTTGCAATCCACCAAAATAAAAATCCAAACTCGAAAACCCGAAAGTCTGAAATTTTGATTTTTAGGGTTTTTAATCTGAACTTTGAATAATTTCCAAGTTAAAGAAAACTCCCACATGAATATTTTGATTAATTTCAACATTTATTTCTCAAGCTAGATAAAAATGGTAACATTATCTTGTTTGGCCTCAAACTCAGTTTAGAGCTCTTGGAATCATCTTCCAAAGCTCAGGTGGTTTTTTGAACTAAAAGCTCATTCACCTTCTGTTGGTGAGAAACTTTGTCGAGGAAAATTTGGTGGTTATCTTGCTAATGCTCTAGGAGTCTAAGTCCCTCTACTTAACCGGTGTAGCTACAGTACGTGCATGTGCAAGTAAAATGTGAGTTTTATCCTTGTGGCCTTTCAGCCAGGGATCCAACAGGGGCACTCCACTGACCCTATGGAAAATGCTTGTAGGTATCTACAATGGAGGAATTTTTTGTAAAGGTGGGAAAGGGGAGTGATAATATTTAGAAAGGATAAATTAATGTTGCAAGTAGAAAATCATAGACTTGCACACAACAACAAGAAGTTTCATTACATGTGTAAACATGGATAATAGCCTATAAATTGTATTAATCTGAATCAACCACAAATACAAAGAATGGGCTGTAATATTTATAGATATTGCATAGAAAAATACAAACAAGAAAATAAGTTGCACAAGTGAAACCATATTCCATATTACATAAGCTTCCAATATTACATCCGGGAAGCATAACAATAATATTATACCCGTGAAGAAATAAAACAAATATGGTTGATAAAACCATATAACAACATTATTTAATTAATAACATTAATTAAATAATTAATCATATAATGCATAATTAATTTATCCTAACATTCCCCCCCTTAATTATGCATTGTCTCAAGGGATGAGGAGAGGAATTCTCTAAACAACTCGAATTTTTCACATGCAAGTGACTTTGTGAAGATATCTACTCGTTGTTCATCTGTTGGACAAAATTAAAGCTAGATGTTTTGCTTCAACACATGTTTGCATATGAAATGAACCTGTACCTCAATGTGCTTTGTTCTCTCGTGAAAAACTAGATTGCGAACAAGTTTAAGAACACCTTCATTGTCAACATACATGGTGGTCGGTTTGTCATGTGGTATTCCAAGTCCTTCTAGTATGCAACATAGCCATATCGCTTCACAGATAGCTTCTCTTGCAAAATGATACTCACTTCTGTGGAAGAATGAGAAACGAAGTGTTGTTTCTTTCTTCCCCATGATATTGGTCTAGATCCCATAAAAATACAAATCCTTAAGTGGATTTTTTGTCATCAATATTTCTGCATGATCTAAATCTGAATATCCATAAAATAAGTTTTCATTCTTCTTATATTCTAGACCAAGATCCACTGATCCTTTGAGATATCTCAAGATGTGCCTTGCTACTTTCCAATGACACACTTTGGGTTCCTACATGAACCTAGATAGATAGCTTACTGCAAAGTTGATATCTGGTCTAGTGTAGGTCAGGTAAATGAGACTCCCAATCAACTATCGATAGAGAGTGGCACTTACCTCAGGAGATGGATCTAAATGAGATAACTACAATCTGTTCTCCATGGATGTAGCAATTGGTGTGCAATCCATCATCCTGAACTTCTCAAGCATTTTCTTGGTATATTTCATCTAAGAAACAAATATGTGATTCTCTTTCTGTCATACTTCCAATCCAAGACAATAATGCATTAGCCCGATATCTTTCATGTCGAACGATTGATTAAGATCTTTCTTCATTACATCAATCATCTTCACTAAACTTCCAGTGATAACTAGATCATCGACATAGACAACAACATTCACAATCTCCCCCCATTGATTTTTTAGGTAGAGACTAGGGTAGTATGGATTTCTAACAAATCCATGTTGCGGTGCCTGTTTGAGGCCATATAGAGATTTCCTGAGTCTACATACCTTTGCTTCTTGACTAGGTACTACATATCCCTCAGGTTGAGTCATGTAGACTTCTTCTTGTAAATATCCATTTAGGAAGGCACTTTTTACATCTATCTGATGGACTTTCTAGCCAAACTGTGCAGCTAGAGCAAAGATCATTCTGATTGTTTTGATCTTCATTGTGGGAGAA
The DNA here is from genome assembly GCA_018340775.1 of Taxus wallichiana var. yunnanensis. Classification (NCBI taxonomy): domain Eukaryota; kingdom Viridiplantae; phylum Streptophyta; class Pinopsida; order Cupressales; family Taxaceae; genus Taxus; species Taxus wallichiana. Next base: position 467,153,116 of record CM031241.1, read on the forward strand.
AATGTCTCCTCGTAGTCTATGCCTTCTTTTTGTGCATACCCCTTTTCTACTAGTATCGCTTTATACTTGTCCATTGTCCCATCTATTTTGTTCTTATTTTTAAATATCCATCTGCATCTAATGGGTTTCTTTCCTGGTGGAAGATCGAAAAGCTGCCAAGTGTTATTCTTCATCACTGATTGATATTCAGAATCCATGGTATCTTTCCAATATTTTGACTATAGGGCTTCCTAGATTGTAGAGGGCTCATCAGATTCAATAACTCTACTCATCAAAGCAAAGTTAACTTCTTCTCTTGCTTTACTGTGAGTTTGTGGTCCAGGGGTGGATGTATCTCGGTAGAGCATCCATTCTTGCATCTCATAATGTGCTAGTACACCACTTGGGCATACATTGAACTATTCCCATGGGCCGTGGTTCTATCTGATCAACACCACCATCCCCATCATCACTTTCATCTTCTAAAGGAACATCAGCTTCAATTTTTACAACTGGAGAAAAATATACATCTGGTGCGTCTGGAGGAGGAGAATCTAATTCCTTCTTCTCAAAAAACTCAACATCTCTGCTAGTGTAGAATTTTCTGGTCTTAGGATCCATCAATCTATAGCTAAGAGTCTATTCACTATACCCAATGAAGATGAGTTTATGTGACTTCATGTCCAATTTATTTTTGTTCTGCTTGGGTATGTGCATACTTTCTTTGCACCCGAATACTCTAAGGTGTGCAATAGATGGTTTCAGCGTCAAGAGCAATTGTGGGCACTCTGTTCAATAAATACATTGCTATCTTTGTTGCTTCTTCCCAGAATGTCTTTGCAATTCTAGAGTCATCGATCATGCATCGCACCATTTCCATAATAGTACGATTTCTTCTCTCAACAACACCATTTTGTTACGGTGTGTGTGGAGGAGACATTTATCGATGAATCCCATGAGTTTGTAGGTAGTCTTTGAACTCATTACTAGTGAATTCCCCTCGATCTAAGTGGAGATTTCGATGTGATGACCAGTTTCATTCTCAACTGCTACTTTGAACTTCTTGAAAGTTTCAAAAGCTTCACTTTTCTTGTGAAGAAAAAAATCCACATTTTCCTTGAATAGTCATCAACACATAACATGAAGTACTAAAATCCAGAATGACTTGGTTGCATCGGACCAAAAGATCGGTATGAACCAGATCAAGCTTACCATGAGCTTGATATGTACTCTTCTAGAATGAAGCTATGTGTTGTTTTCCTGCTAGACAAAGTGAGGACACTTGTTTGTATCCTTCTGAAGAGATGGTAGCCCATGTACCATATTGCACCGATGAAGTGTCTCGAGATACTTGAAACTTACATGACCAAGTCTCGATGCCACAACTGTGTTGAGGTAGAGTTCTTAGCCACAAGTGCTTGATCATCTTTGTGAACAAAATCAAGTTGGAACATGCATCCCACATTGGAGGATTTTGCAACTATTTTCAAGCCTCGTGATTTATCTCAAATTAAACATGTTTTCTTGCTAGAATGACTATCAAAGTCAATTTTTAGGTTGTGATCAAGGAGTTGACTGACTGAAAGTAGATTCTTTGTCAACCTAGGGACATATAAGACATCTGAAAGTCTACAGTTGTGTGAACCAAGGGGTAGAGAAATGTTCCCAATCCCCTAAATTGTATATGAAGAATCATCTCCCAACGAAACATGATTTTTTGATGGTGTGTCCCTCATTGAAATAAACCAGTCTCTGTGGCCGGTCATGTGTTGAGTGGCCCCTGAATCAACATACCAAACATCACTAGATGACATGGATGGTTCACTTGATCGAGTAGTGAACAAGTAGTCTTCATTGTCTGACTGTTCTTATTGCTCAACAATATTTCCTTGTTGATGGGGTCTTCTTTTCCAGTTCCCCTTTTTTTCCCTTGATTGTAGTTAGAATGTCCCTTGTGAGATTTTTGTGGAGGTCCATATTTTCTTGATGAACCTTTCTTGTAAGTATTATACCAACAATATTGTAGGTCATGTCCTCTTTTATAGATTGGACATTGCTTCTTTTGTTATTTATCCCCTTGATACTGATTTTTATTTCAGGATTTTTTGTAGGAATTAGGTTTTCCTTTACCTTTTCCTTTCCATTTTTGATGTGAAGAAAGTGCCTTCTCTTCTTCATCATCCTTATTATGTATGGCTTCCTCTTGTTGTAGTAAGTTTACCAATTTTTCAAAACTAACGGTCGTATCTAACACGTTTAGTGTTGTAACAAAAATACGGTAAGAAGAGGGGAGTGCTCTTAGAACAATGGGAACGAGATCATCATATTTGACCACTTCTCCTAGGGATAGAAGTGAAGCCTTCAATTGTACAACTCTTCTTAAGAAATCTTCTATTTTTTCATTCTGCTTGAACTTCAATGTGTGTAACTGACTCTGCAAATTTAGTATAACATTCTTGTTCTTGGCCTCGTATACTATGCTCAACTCATCCCATGCTTCTTTGGCTATTTTTGGCATCTCAAATGTGGGGTTGCACATCGTCGGACACTCCAAACAAGATGATGAGTTTGGCCTTCTGATCTACTTTATCAAACTACTAATGTTGTGTTATATCTAGAGATGATCTAGTCGTGGTACCATTCATAGCAGCGATTTCTTCAAACTCAAGTTGTGTCTTAATTTTTGTCTTCCATGTAGCATAGTTGTTTCCTCTGAGTAATTATGAATCCGGAAGAAAAAATTTGGGGGCATTGGTGCCCATTTTGTAGAAATCACTGACAGGATTTGGATCTTATCACTCCAGGTATAAGGTCTCCCAATCTATATAATGTCAGCCCGATATACTAAACCTTTCTATATATGCACCCTTCCGATATACCCGGTGGTACGTGGAAGAAGCTTTCCCTTTCTATATACCCGGCAGTACGTGAAAGAGGCGTTAACATACGTGAAAGAATTCAATACGTGGTACCAAGATAGCACTATTGAAAGGGGTCTGTGTGCTTATTGACACCGGCTCAAAGAAATATCCTCATATGCACACGTAACTTCGCTATATACTTGGATAATTTTTCAGTCTGGATTTATGTTGTGCAATCATTCACAGACAGATGGGATGGCTCATAATGTGTGCACTTTGTGACCTTATTACTCCCCGTCGATTTATAGGGACGATGCCAGAAAATGTTGTTGCAGCTATATTAGGTGTTAAGTGCAGTAGTATTCATGATGGCTTTAATCGTAAGCGCTTCCCAAAGGAACCGTATATACCAAATGCTGCAAATGAGATCTAAGATCTCGTGAGTGTTCTGAGAACCAATTTTTTTATTGTTTTTTATTACAATTCTGGTAGTTTCTGAGTAGTTACAAAGTTTGCAGTTGATTTATGGCAACCTACAAATTTGTACAATATATTGTAGCATGTAATTACATTCAAAAATTTAGAAAAAATTGAATGGCAGGAAAATTTTTTTTTGTTTTGCAGGCCCTGGTGGCCTCCAGAGCCCAAAATGACCCACTACGCCAAAAAATTACAAAAATATAGCTGAAAATATAATTTATGGATAGGCCTCCTTTAGTAAAAAAATGTCTGAAATGAAAAAACATGTTGAATGGGAAAAATATTTGGTTACCCTAAATTAGGGATTTCCCTTCTAAATTTAGTTAGTTATAACTAAATTTGAGTTTTCCGCTAAAGTTAGTGGTTCCACTAAGTTTTCCGCCAAATTTCAAAATTGGTTGAAAAAGAAGTTTTGGGGATGGGAGTTGAACCGTAAACCTCCCACTTGTAAGTCTTTTCTCTTAACCGCTTAGTATTTTATGAGCGCTTAGCTATGAAATGAAGTATATTGTATTTAAAGCAAATTAGAAGCGACTTAGCTCATTAAAAAAATTACGTGGCAAAGGTCCCACATGGCCTGCATGTTGGAGGATGAGATTACATGTGGGATAGATATTTGGCTATGTAGAAACAAGATCTCCTTTGCAAAAATTCAACCACCTTTTATATTATTTGATTTCCACCGTATTTTATTGGCTTCCACTATGCTTTTGTTTGCTTGCAAATTGATTTGTTGATTTTTGCAGTGTGTGGATCTTTATCGACCTTTTTGTTTTCTTTTGTAGGATCATGTAGAGGTGGAGCAGTTGGAGGATGGCAAAAGTTGGATCTCTTTCCAAAAAAAAAAAAACTTTCACCGTTTTTTTCTTTGTTTCCAAATGATTTGCTTTGATCACTTTGTGATCTTTGTGCAGGTCCTTTATTGCTTTGTGCAGGTCTGTGTGGTTGGTTTCCTCATTGAATGCAATGGCTCGATCCACATTTGCTAGAAACCAATCAATTTTGGATCACCTTTTTTTTGTACAGGATCTGATCACTGTTAGGAGGAATGGCTAGGTCAAATAGGGGAAACTCGACCTATGCCATGGTCTGGTAATATTTCTTTGTGTGGCTCAGTTTAATAGTGTTCAATACAAAGACAACCCAACCAGTGTATTGAACATAGCCCGAATGCTCAATGCAACAACAATACAAGGATGTATGATAATACAGATAATTTATCTATAACTAGTCAATTTTAAATACAAAACCCTTGATGGGAAAATAATTTTTATTTTATTTTGTAAGCCCTAGGAAAAAAATTTTCAGTGCAGGGCACCAAGGCAAAAAAAATTTGCTTTACGTTTACCTTGAATTCACACATGAGATTGTGGGTCTGCAGGGAGATGTGGGAAGTTGTTGGAGGAAGCACTGGCTCTCGATGTTGCAAATTTCTTCTCCACGAATTCTCCTTCCTATGCAACCTTCTCAACCTTGCCAGGAGCTTCAATTTTCTCGGTACCAAATGTAAACAGGACGGTGAGCTCATGTAAATTGTATTAATCTGAATCAACCAACAATACAAAGAATGGGCTGCAATATTTATAGATATTGCACAACCAAATACAAACAAGAAACTAAGTTGCACAAGTGAAACCATATTCCATATTACATAAGCTTCCAATATTACATCCAGAAGCATAACAATAATATTATACACGTGAAGAAATAAAACAAATATGGTTGATAAAACCATATAACAAAATTATTTAATTAATAACATTAATTAAATAATTAATCATATAATGTGTAATTAATTTATCCTAACAACATGCACTTGTATTTCAGAAGAAAACAAATATGTAAAATAGCAACAAGACTAAATAGAGCTTAATGAACACAAAGTACCAATAAAATCCTCAATCAAAGAGGCTAAAATTCCTTCTTCCTTTATTGAAGCTCAAGAAGAATTTGTACATAGTGTGGGAAGTAGAAGACATTTTTTAGTAGGAGAAATGGAAGAAACTTGCTATCTCTTTCTCTCTTCACAAGGATATCTCTCTCATGAATTCACAAAAAACAGCTCCAACATCTAAGAAAAATTAAGAAGAATCTCAAATGAGGAGCTTGTTACAATTTATAGAAGAGGAGGAAACTCTTCATCTTCTCGAGTGAATTTTTGAATACCTTAATATGACTTAAGATTGTTCATATTCCACTTTAAATATTTAAGTCCCTTTTATAATAGCAAGGTGACTTAAAGTTACATTATATTTCTAAAGTCACTTAAGTCATATTAAAAATTGCAACCCTCAACACAAAAATATAACATTGAGAGAGAAAGAGTTGGGTGGGAAGAGAAGAGAGAGAAGGAAGAGGAAGAAGAAGAATCATGTGGAAGGATGAGCTGTTGTGATGGACTTGGCTCCGCTCTTTGACTTCTCTCCACTTCATGTTCCTGAGAAGGCCATCAGAGGTTCTACTTTGTCAACATGAGGGATGCAAATGGAGCTCAAGGTTTTGGTCCATCCATCGGTCACACTGTTGATGTCCTTACACTTCCTGAACCATGATGAATGCTTTTCTACAATAAGTGCAATGGAGGCTCGGATCTCTAAGAAGAATTTGAGAGTATCCTTAGTGAAGGAAAATGGGTTTCCCACCCCTTTCTTGACATATTCTTTGAAAGGGTTGATTAACTCATCAATAGTGTGTTTGGTCATTACATGTACTCGAGTTTCTAAACTTTTTGATTTATATTATCTTGTAGATTACATGTTTGTTCTTCTTTCTCCTCTAGCTCTGTGAAGGCCTCGATTAATTGCCTCAAACCTAATGGCCAAGGTGCTTGCCAATACACGTGTCAAGTCTTCTACAAGAGTTTCAAAAACCTTCTTGTTGATCAACTCCTGACAATGGGTGTTGCTCATTTCACTCACTATTGGTCCTAGGGGTTCCTAGTAATCTCTTTCTTTCTCCATATCCTCTTTGATTTTTTGTGTTATATTGGCTATCATGCACATGTACGCAAATATATTGACTGCCTCTTGGACTTTTGGCTTCTCTTTTTCGGAGATTGAGTCGATCCATTCATTTTTTGCTCACCCCTGCATCATGATCTCATGCGTTCTTCTAAGGGTTTCGGATCGATGCTACTTATGGGTTCCACCTTCTCAATAGGAAGTTTTGTAGTGCTTGGTTCCACTGTGTTGTACATAAGATGAAAGAGTTCATACTTGTTCCTCTAGTACCTCAATCTTATTTTTATATTCTTTATTCCTTGCCACCATGCGAGTAGAAGATTGGTGATACATGTGTAAATATCCCTCATGAGTAGTTGGTCCCAATTGGATCATGCTCATCTCATAGTCATCCAACGTCATCTCATCCACTAACTTGATTACCTTTGGCTGAGCTACTTCGATGTATTGATTACATGTCTCCCACTGTGTGTGTCAGGTATGACTATTTCCCGCATCCACATAAACATATCGCCGAATTCAGGCTCAATGATGGGTTCACTAACCATTTTTGTTTTGGAGGAGAAGGCAAGTCCTGAATGAAAGGGGCGTTGGTGTCAACAAGAGGTGAGACCTCCTACGGTGGTTCAAAGACTAGATCATGAACCATGTACTCCTTTTTTTTGTGTTTTTGCTGCTAGATTTTCTATTTACATTACTGAGATCAAGTCTTCCTCCTACAGTGATGCCAATGAACCTTCTTCTACCCTGACTTTCTTGGGTGTCTTCTCGTGAGGAGAAGTTTCCAATACCGTGGTCTTCCTTTTTGAACTCACCTTAGAGTGTTTAAATTTGGAAGTCACCTCTACCACTTCTAAAGACGCATGATTTGAAGCTTGCTTTGAGGCTTGGAGAAATTCCTCATGAATGGATGACCATAGTCCTCTTCTTGTAACATCCTCATTTTTTTTTACATTAGAACAAGTAAAATTTTTTTGATAAATGCTTTACGGTTCTAAATACATAATTTAGAACTCACAAATCAAAACAACCATTCTTATAACAGTATAACCATATGCAATCGTAATGACTCTGAGTACCTCTCGATCTATTCATTCCATGACTCGGTAATCTACCAATCTACTCATGAGTATCAAGAGTTGGCGTTATTAATCTAACACATCACTCTTGCGGTTCTCTTCCCGATCTGGGATTCAAAATGCTCTGTCCAAGGAACCTATCTCGAATAATTGTTACCATTATTCATCGGCATCTCATCCCTTAGATTAGGTGACATAGACAATGCAATCAGCAGCTTGTGATACTTTGGCCAAAGATTTGAACATACTGCTTATGTCTCGTATCCCTTGACGGCATACTCGTCAATCTACGGAATATGTCCTTCACCCCATTCCTATTTTATGTAGAATGTCTTATACGACTTCTGTCAGGCTCTCTCCTGCCCCAAGTTATTCACTCAGGAACGGATTAGTAATATGACAACGTTATAGGGATTCTCCGAGGACTAGGGATACGCTGACATACTGGGTCAACCCTAGTTAACCCAGTGTGTCAAGATACCCCGAGTCTCTTGGGGAAGCCTTATAACATGACCACGTTCCTAATCAGTCCCAGAGTAAAACTTGTTTGAGTTTAAGGTGTAAATCTTAACGATCAATGCAAAGGGTGTCATCATAAGTCACCTGTATTGTTGTATCTTCGAGAAGATCCTAATCTTCTTGAAGGTACAACCCTGCAGTTGACTTGTGCCATCAACCTTCAAATCCACCTTGAAAAGATCTACTTAATTATAAGTGTTACATACGTTGAGTTAAAATTATACTATCGACGCTCCCTTAAGGGTAGTCTTTCCCAATCCCTGGGTTCCTCACCTTAGAATTATCTTTCTTAATAAAACCCATTTCACAAGAGAAGTTATTAAGACTAGAGGTCCCATCAAGGAGTTCATAGAAAAACATAATTCTAAATCAACGAAACTGGACAATAACCCTTAATCTTCACATGAGATTGCTAACCAAACCCTTTTTAGGTTTATATCAGTTCTCATAACTGAAATTATATCTTACTTATTAGTATCGAGATATAGTGATTAAGAATCCAATTAAACATTGTCTTGACTTAGATCAAGACTAGGAAGTAATAATTTATTCCACTCTTGACTTCCTATTGAGGTTTATTTTGACCTTAGCTTCTCAAAAATCAAGTGATCTAAATTACAATTAGCTTTAGATAGAACATAATAGAACTACTAAACAATCATAAGTATTCAGTCACATAACCTGCAAGCTTATTTAGATAATCACAAATGTCTCCAAGTTATACAATAATAAAAATTCCCTTAAAATCATTCAAACTGAAGAAGATCAAACCATCAAGATACGAATGCAAACACATAAGTAACAAATACCTCATTTCATTTCTTTCAAAGCTATCAAATACATTTTATGCATTCAACATATTTGATACAATACTCAACAAAGACAAAAGAACATCTTTCTTCAAGTAGTACATTTAGAGAATCAAATTGAAATTCATCATAAAACCAAATTAAACAATCGAACATCATATCGATCGTGTGCCTTTACCATTTATGGCAACCATCTGCAAAATTGTCAACACGGATTAGTTCGGTGAACTCGAGCATGATAAGCACTAATTCTTAAAACAATTGCAATCCACCAATTGTTTTCATTATACAACCTGTTTAAATGAAATCATTTCCTCACATTCCAAACTTAAATCAAAGCTATTCATCCTATATTTTAGAGACTAATAACATATGAATACAACCATTCCTAAGACAAACAAAACTCCTACAAGATTGTTTCCACAATTTCACAATGGCGAGTTAAAACATTCAACAATCTCATAGTCTTAATTCCTTTATCATCTTAACACATTTCAATGGTATTGATAAGTATACCTATTTACACAGTAGCACACATTTTATACCAGTCTCTCCATACAATACCTCAGTTTATTCTTGTTATGCCCTTACCATAGAGATCGCAAAAGGAAGCAAGAAGAAAGCACACAAGGTTTCCTGACTAGGAGAGAGAATTTTCCCTTCAACTCATTTATACATCAACATATAAATTACAGTTTAGAAGAAGAAACAGAGTCCATCAGAATCCTAAGTCAATAACATTCTGAACTGTACCGATTCCTTTATATTAATGCATATATATTTACGCATGCGACTAAACAGTCGAAATTACAAGAAGAGCAACAGTTCCATCTAATTCCAAATATAAAAGTCACCTGTAGCTACTAAACGATTCAAGAGTTCACGCAACAAGCATTAATAAATAATCCAACTCCAATAGACTCAACAAAACTTTCCATATTATACAACAACATGAAAAATATCCAACGCCATCGCCTGTCATGGCACAGCTAAGAGCTCTTTGTTTCAGTCAAACTTGAAACAAGATCATATTAAAACAATTAACGTTTCCATATGAAATACAGTGACATTCACGCAGAGTCGAAACACAATATGCACAGCTTCATTCAACTAAGAAAATCCCTATGATTATTCAACATGGGTGTAAATTAGAAGTCGTTTTCAAGAAGAACAACCATAACCAGGTCCTCACAGGAGCCGAGTTCCACACCAATAAATTTTCCTCAAGGTTTCATTTGAAGTCGAGTTACTACAAAGTATAACACAACAAAATAAAGAAAGAGTCCAAAACGATATGCATGCTCAGCGAAGACTCAACTCGAGAAACGAGCCAACACGCAGCATATTATGGACTCCTACAGTGTCAATTCCAACCAGTACTTATAACCAAAGTTGAATTCATACAACAACAATTCAAGAATCCTAAAAGTACTCACAGCAAAACTTCAACAGAAGTTAAAACATAAATTACCTTTCAATGACTCCATCGAAGTCAATAACATTTAGCATTCTTAACAAAACAACAGCATTCATAACCAAGCTTAGACAAAAGTTTGAAATACTAGATACATTTCAAGGAATCTCACTGAGTCAATGCCCACCGTATTCACAGCTGAGCTTACATAGAAATAGAAACACCAGATACATTTCAAAGATTTCTACAGACTCAAAATCAAAGAGTATCCACAACAAGCTTCCACAGATGTCATAACATACTACCCATTTCAAGGATTCCAACATAATTCAATAACATAAAGTATTCACGGCTGTACTTCTACAGAAGCCAAAACATATTATCATTTCAAGAATTCCAACAGTATCATTTTCAACAAGTGAAAACAACAAGGTTTCGACTGAAGTCTGAATCAAACAAGAAAACAATTCATGGACTCCCACAGAGCTGAATTCGTACATTATCCTTGCAAGCATTTCTACAAAATCTAACTGAAATGCAAAACACAGCAAGATAATTCAACCGTTCGAAACAAAATGTACACCCAGCAAGGGTTCACCGAAAAATTGAGCCAGCAAGAAGATACAGCAAACTAATTCATACAATGCTACCATAAAAACCAACTGAACCAAAAATCATCTGAACAGAGTTGTTCTAATGAAATCATTTGAAGGAAAGCAAGATTTTTAAAAGTTAGAGCCTAAAATGCTTGGTAATGTCACTTAAAAATCTAAAGAAGACCTCTAAATGAGCTAGAGCCTTCTCCTCTTCTTCCACGTTAGATTCAACAACAATAATTTGTTATTTCCATGCCTTATAACCTTTCCTCAACAGAGAAAAGAGCTAGTTATTCTCATAGTTTCCATGCAACACCAAGTAGACTGGTTTGAAGAACCAGTGATCAAACAGAGAGAAAACCAGAGTGTATGGAAAACCAAACAACCAACTAGTTTTCCATTTTGCATGCCTTCCCTAGCAATCCATGCTCAGAAATCGAGTTCATTAATTGCATTAACTCCAAAATTCCCGCTCAATCTCCATTTCCACCGATCGCCATAATTGGCGATGGAAAATAACAAACCACGAGACCATTTCCAAATTTGGCGACTCTACCACGTCGGTCTCAATGGCCGTTTGAAACTTCCATCAAATCCCTTGTCCTTCATGCTTATCCCCTTCATTTAATGCCATAGAAACTACCGCCCATGGCTCACCCCTTCATAGGTCCCCTTCATCCACTAACATTAGTTAGGTTAGAAACATAGGTTAGATCTTAAGGTGATTCTTAGTCTAACCTCCTTAGCGCTATGTCACTAACCTTAGGAACATTTAGCTTATAGCTTAGGGCTAGGTTAGATTAACACTAATCCAACCCATAGGTTATTAACCTTAATAAATCTAGTCTAGGTCTAACAATTAGAATCATTCAAGTATAAGAACCAACAAATATACTTTTTCACGAAATGGATTCAATACAAAGCACTAATAATAAGCTAGCAAAGTATATATATAAATCGAATGTATTACGGCTCTAGGTCTAGACCTTCCTGATATTACGATATCGGGAACCAATTCATTTAACAAGATCAGCCTGAGTTAACTCCTGAATTTCTCATTCCACATATTCAGACCTTGCAACCTTCGTAAGGTCTATAATTTTTGTTTATTCGGAATAAACTTAAAACATCTCTTGGATCAATGCAACTGATCCAAGGCTGAGTCATTAAGATGGGTAAATCTACAATTCACCCCCAAATCAGATTAAACTCAGGTGCTAAAAATGAAAGAAATAAAAGAGTCCAAGCATATCCTGGCTCAGTCAAAGATCTTCAAATGCAAAGAAGATACAATCCATATCAAGCATGACTTCACAATCAAAGGAACACATCCTTTTATAGAAGAAATCATATATCAACACTTGAATGCTCAGGAGGAACTAACAATAGTTCAAGGTGTTACACTTCTTCTCGAAACCATTTCCTCATTCTTCTCACCACCTTTTAGTCCACTCCAATATATCTCTTGATTCATGAACATGCTAGTTGATTTGGGGCATTGGGGATATTTTGACTACTGTGTACTCAGGATCGTACATCTTTGTCCCATCATCATGCAAGATGTCTTCATACCAAGAGAACTTGAATTTATTCATCTCACTAATTGTCATCCTCATGTGGTCCTTTTCACGTACTTCGAACTCATCAATACAGTTGGCCCAATAGTCCTCGACTTGTGGCTCATGTTGTAATTCTAGGACATAGAATGAGTTAGGATCTTCTCAAATGTCAAAGTTGGGCCTGACTATGTAGGGATGCAAATGCAAATGTGTGAAAGCACCCAAGGGTGAGATGCATCATTTGAGATTTTGCATGTGAACACCCCTAGAGATATAGGGAATGAAATTGATCTCTTTGTCCTGCTTCTAATATTTTTACTCACTTGAGTGATCTACCTGTAGAGATTAAACCATATAATCTGGTCACTGAGGTACTTAGGCAGTTTTAGCGGAGCTTGGTCGAAGGCAGTCACTTGTATGTAGGAGAAGGTTGAGAATTGTATGAAGTATGATTCATATTCCTTTATCAAGGATGTCTCTTGTGGTGAAATCCTAGCCTCAAGATCCCCTTCTAAGCTTTAAACCACATACATGGTGAATGCATCATTCACATGAGTGAAATGCATGTTGTTCTCCTCCATTGCCAACTTTGTAAGTTTCTTGAATGCAGACACCTTGGCCGTAATGTTCTGCATGAGAGCCAATCCTTTGAATGATCTCAAGCTTGCAAGGAGATAAAATAGGTAAGAAGTCATGTGGAACTTCTTTGTTGTGTACACTTGGAGTAGTTACAAATGGATATTATCGTTGATGATCTTCCCCAATCAATTCTCTTCTTTCCTTCTGACAATGTCAGGATGAAAAGGCCCATCTAGTCCTGGAAGTCTCTTGTGCTTTCTTCACCCATAACTCTACTAAGGAGAGTGATGACATCAGAATACCCTTCTCGGAACTCACACCTTGGTAGATTCTTAGGCATCTTGGAAGGCTTTCTTCCTATTTTCTACCATAAGTCGAGCACTACCCCTTGGACATATGAATCCATTGTTTCCCAATCATACATAGCCCTTTCCTTTGAGATGATGACCATTCTGGGGATGTCAGTATCTGCAGAGAGAGATTGAAATGGTCCTAGGGTTGATGACCACCATCATTGTATCATTTACAACTCAAATGGTTCGTATCTCGGGCTCGTAGTGGAAAGAGAAGGCTAGGACTAACTCGAGACTCTGCACAGACACTGGGTGTCCTACAACAGTGAACAAACCACTTGTGAATATATGGTCTTCAATCCTCCTTCAGTCCTTGGAGGCCATGTGAGAATTAAGATCGCTTCATGTCTATTTTTAGTAAGTAACGAAAAATCAACAGACATCGTTGTCTTCCACGTCATACTCGCTGAGCGAATCTTTCTATTTTTAGCGGGGGTTCCAAAATGCCCATCTAGTGCTTCTAACCCATCCACTTCAAGTCATGTCTCCCTTAGAAAAATCAACTTACTATTTTTAGTAAGTACGAAAAATCAACTTTTGGAACCTCCAATGAGTGTTGTGACTCTTGATTTTACTTTCTCCCTATGTTTTTCATTCTCTTGCGGACCATCTTTCTATTTTTATGTGGGTTTTTTCTTCCGGTGCTTATATGACCACTTACTATTTTTTTTTTGGTAAGTTCCAAAATGCCCATCTAGTGAATTCTTGATGTTCTTGGGTAGAGGAATGAATAGCGGTATACCTCCAATGTCTTCTTCTCCTTCACATGGAGTTTTCTCTATTGATGACTATCCCAAAATGAAGGAATACCCTATTTTTGTAGTGGAGGAAGACTTACAGAGGAAGGATATTTTTAGAAAGTGATCTTATGGATGGATTCACATGAATATTGACAAAATTTTTTTGATGATGTGAGGGATATCAAATTTTTCCCAATATCACCCCTTTGAAATTTTGGGCTGCGTGGATGACCAAAACTCTAGGAGATTTTAAACTTTTAATATTTTGACCGACACGTGGCTTCTGAGGAAATCCTAAAATACACACTGGGGTTGACCATTAATGGACCTCAAAATCACATGGGGGCTAGGTCTAGTTTTCTCGACTTTGACATTTTCAGGATCCTAAAAACTTATATTTTTGATGTGGGTTTTTCTTCTCGGTGGGATTGATGCTTCACGTAAATGTAAATTCTACTTCATTTTGCCCGAAAATGGTTTGATGGGAAATCATATTTTTCTTCGTTGAGCTAAAAGTGGGATTTCTTAGGTCTTGAAAATGCTCTATTTTTACTGCACATGAGGATATTCTTTTTAGAAGGTGTCTTCTTGATGTTCTTGGGTAGAGGAATGAATAGAAAATATATCTCCAGGTTATTTCATGCATCTGTTTGGGAGATTTCTTCAACTTTTCGTTTCACCTGGCCATGGACCAATTTTCTCTATTTTCCCCTTCTTCGTTATGTACTTCTCTAGGAATGATAAAACTTGTCGTGTTTGCTCCAATTTTCCTTATGGACCTATGTGCTTTCATAACTACAAACATGAATTCAAAATAAGTGAAGGGAATTACCATTCTAAGTGGTATTTTTGGTTCAAGGTTGGGGTTACTGGAGGAATGATGGTCAAAAGTTATATGAGGAAGGATGAAGATGTTTGTATATATATGTATATGTATATGTATATATATATATATATATGATGTATATGTATATGTATATATATATATATATGTATATGTATATGTATATATATATATATATGTATATGTATATGTATATATATATATATATATATATATGTATATAAGTATATATGGTGTATATATATATAAGTGGTATATCTAAATATTTATATATATATATATACATAGTTGTAAATATGTTATATATATATATATATATATATATATATATATGTATGTATGTATCTAAATATTTATATATATATATATAGTATATATAGAATTTATATATATATATATATATATTTTCTACTCTATACTTCATCTACCCATATATTTATATATGTATATATGTATAATGTTATATGAGAATAAAAATCATAAGAGCATGTTATCTACTACATTATTTGATATCTTATTGATATATGAAACGTAAACATATATATATATTATATATACATATATATATATATAATACGAGATTTACTAACCATATAATTCATATATATATATATATATATACATATATATATACATATATATATATACTATACATATATATAGATATATAGATATATTATTTTTCTACTCTATACTTCATCTACCCATATTTTTATTAATGTTGGCCTGGAGAATAAAAATCATAAGAGCATGCATGATTTATCATATATAAAAGCGAGAAACCACCTAATCATCATGATTTATCAAACCACCTAATCATCATTTGCATTGACCATATTTTCCATTTCTTCTCCCAAACAATCCTTTGTATGGATTGCATTGGTATGTGGAAGGTGTTCCTCATGGATTTTTATCTACGTTTTATTACACAAAAGGTTGTCAAGGAAACATTATTATATATTAACTCTCTTGCACTTCCGTACACACAACCCAATCCATTCCAATTTTTTTACCTGATGAGGATATATTAATCATCAAATGCATGGATTAAGCCCTTACAATTAAGTATTATTATCATAGTTTTATTGTAAATGTTGAGGCACACTCCCTTGCTAAAGATAACAATAAACATAAAACCAAACCAAAAAGTTTCCATTAAACTCAAAGAATAAGAAATCATTTTTGACCTTCATAAAGACACTTGGACTCTTCATTTCAATAAGGAAAAATTCCTTCGGTATTTGGGACAATATGTGTTCTCACAAATCCATTAGAAAAGACATTTCCATTCTCCATTTGACTTTAATTCAATGTAACCAACAATACGATTGAATATGAAACTCATATCCATGAAAGTATATCTTGCCTATAATATCACATATCTCCATGTCATGGGTGATTACGAACTTATCTACCGACAATTCAAAGTGGCACCTATCAATGTAAAAGTGATATCCTTAAGGCATATCATCGTGATTCAAGAGTTGGCACAAAAAAATCATCTTTCACCATAGAATCCATTTCTCTAAAACACATTTCCATAATTGATTCCCTAAATTTATATGGTACCCAATTTTAACCTCTCCTAGATCTTTAAAACGACCATTACATGGTCCAAATCCATAAAAATGTTTACACGCAACCTTCCCTTGATTTCCCCCATATCCTCCATATGGACATTATCACTACTACACATATTTCATGGTATACTGGAACATCATCCAAATTTTCTAACATCAAATCTACCTTCTAGATGCTAACCATCATGAATAAACAAAAATCTGAAATAAATCCCTAAAATAAATAATTAAAAATGACATTTTTTATCGTCATAAATTTTAAGGAACCCTACTTCAATGTGTAACTAAGGACGATGTCCTTTCTATTTTTGAGGAGGTGCATGGTAGAACTTGCATGGCCACTTTGATGGCCTCACACAACCCTTAAATTCCTATGTATGGGTTACTATTTGTCTACTCTATAAACCAACACATATCCCTTCTCTAAGAAATGTAAACCATGACAATATCATGATAACCTAATTCACTCTCCACTAGCTAAGATTCAAGTACTTTAAGCTCCTTGTCCCTTGAGTATGTAGGGATTGGATTGTATCATTAATCTTCCACACTCCCAGGATGAACACATTTTTTCATCTCTACCACTAAATATTTCACGAAGTGGGTTGAAGTTATGCCTCTCACTAATATTATTAGTATCACCACTTGTAAATTAATCCTTAACCAAATCATTTTCCACATTGGAATTCCTCGCACAATGATCTCTCGAAAATTGTGGAAATTTCAAATCCAAATAAATGAAACAACATTGTGCCAAAGTCATAATCAAGCACAATTTATCAACTCTTTATCATCCACAATGTAATTTATAAGTTGTATCATCTAACAAAATACTAAATAAAATTCTCAAAAAATTAATTCATGAATAACACACTGATCAAAATTTAAATCTTTATCCTACACTTTGAGCTTATCATACCAGTATCAATGTAGCTATTAGGGAAACCTCATTCTCACTTGTATATGGTACTAAAAAAATCCTTCAATACAAGGTGGAACTACCTTTGCTTCGATTTATCTCCATGGGATCATCCTCGATTAGTAAATTGGTGATGCATGTTTACATGTCATGATCTACTTGATAAAAACTCTACTCATTAAATGCATTGCTAAACAACACAACAAACTCATCAATCCTAACTAATTTAAAACTAGCATTGTCATCTTAAAATTAGAGTATACCCATGACATAAAAGGAAAATATTCCCAAAATTTTTGAGTTCCATATCTCATCAAAGTCATCCTTAACCCAAGAACCTATCATCTTTATACCAGTAAAGGTCATTTATTTAAAGACCCAAAAAATTATCACTTTCTCAATAAATTTTATGATTGGTGTTCTTGCTTACTCACTTGTACATAGCCACCTCCTCATACATCCTTTATACAAATTTTACAAATGAACTACTTCATCAACGTACCATTTTATTCTAGTCCTCTTGGGTATCTTCGGGCATTGCCTCATATCCTATATGCTTTGGTAATGAATTTATCTATATATACATGCATGTTAGCTTCACAAAATTGCCTCCTAGTTAGCACTTTTTATCACACCTTTTCATACTTATATCATATATCCATTGGTTTTTTGGTCTTTAATGTTTATATCCACCTCTCGAGATATCATCCTTCCTATGACCTCTTAGTTATGTGATTTACGTCTTATTTTACATATTATCTTCTAGTGTTTCTTTCAATTATTGTTGCTTTAGGTTTCAAATAGTTATTGTGTTACCTCAAGAAAGTTGAGAAACACACACAAGTAAGTATGAGGTAGGTATATTTTATTTTGTGGATTTCATTATTTATTTCTTGTAGCTACATTATTACTTCATTTTCAGCATTTACTTTTGATTCCAGGAATTGGATTGGTATTTTTCCGAATATCATTATCGAGCACGCTTTTACCTTGCATTTTATTTTCATTCAAGAGGGTAACCACCTAACTCAGCCTCAGTATGGTGGGGTTTCTAGGATACCCAAAATGTGGACTATGTGATATTGTGCACCATGTAAATAGAAAACAAGGCTCATTCTCTTGCAAGTAAACCTACAAGTCAAAGAATTTAAACAAGATGATATTAGTAAATAAATGGGTAGGTTATCTAGAAAAATCTAGTCCCAAAAATCCCAATGAATTTCCTTGGTGGTTATTAACCTACTCAGAAATAATTAATCTTTTATTGATATTAAGAGTGTGATATAATGTGATGAAATGAAAACATGACCGACTAACATCACTTATTTAGATGGATATACATATAGATACTAATGACATGACTTAGATCCAAAAATTAGACTCTTGGTCAGTATATAGGTTCTTAGACACATTAGATCCTATAGAGTCAACAATGCCTTCCTCTTCAGTGAAGTGATTCGATCTGTTGAAATGAAGTCCTCAACAAAGAAAATGGAAACTTCCTTCGGAGTGTCAAAGAGATGGGATAGTGTGGTGTCAATATCAAGGATGTTGGTATGATTGACGATATAAAATTGAAGTCATACGGAAGTCTTCATCTAGGAGGTCTAAGTTAGCCTCATAGTTGTGCGTGTATTGGACTAGATATTCATGGAGCCTTATAGCTTCATCATATGTGTTCCAGAATGCTTCAGAAGCCTCACAGATGCGTTGGGTTTTTGTGAAGATAGCTTCAAGATGGTTGAAGGGTGCATTAAAGACTGCATAGAGCTCTAGGTTGTGAAGGAGTTCATATTGCTCCCAATATAGTGGATGTCAAACAATGGGAAAAGAATCAACAATGGGGAAGTTATTACCATCTAGTGCCATCTGAAATTTCCATAATGGACAAAGAGTTAGAAAAAATAGGAAAAATTCAAGCAATATTAGGCATATTTATAAAAAGTGAAATATTACACAGAAATTGCCGGTGATTAGGGAAATCACTAGAGATTTCTGTCAATTCTAACACCTATTAAAATAGAGATGGAAAATTCAATTAAGTTATGGTTTGAGATGAATTCGAAGCATTATATGTCCTGGTGAATAAATAAAATGGATATTACCTATAATCCATGATTAAAAAACCAAAAAAATGGGTTAATTACCTTGGATGACAAAACAATTTGATTGACAGATAAAGGAAGATAATTTGTCGATGAAAATGAGTGGTTTGACAATCAATTCAACGAGCTTGGATTAGTGTCATGTTGATGAAATTTGATGGAGGATAACTTGATCTCTACAATGTTGGAAGTGAAGAAAAATGTACCTGTAAGAACGTGAGAATGCTTCCTTGAAGGAGGTATGAATGTACATATTTATAGATCACTGATGATCGGGTAAATCACCGGCAATCGCAAAAAAATCTAACTAAGTCGGTTAAATAAGTGATTTTTCTTCCACTTTAAACTAGATTCATTGGATTATGAAGTTGTTAGGATGGGATGAGGTTTAAAAATCACAAACTGAATTAAGTTCTTTAGGATGAGGGGTTAACTTTTTTTAGAAAGTAGTTTTAGAAGTAGTCAAGGATAAGTTAGAGATTTATAGAAAGTTATTTAGTTAGTGATTTTTAGAAGGTAGTTTTAGAGGAGGTTAGGTAGTTAGTGAGGTGTCATAGTGAGGTGTGAGGAGGATAACTAACTTATTTTAATTAAATAATTAATCTATAATTTTAGGGATATGAGGGGTATGATGTATGTGAGTATATTAAAATGATCGATAGGGTGATTCTAATGTTGTGAAGGGTCGTAAATGTGTCACTTTTGGTCACAAGTGAGTTTAAGATAGGGGATGTAGATTTTTGGTGTCTACATTTACTCTTTTTTCATCTGGTGATTTTTGGCAAATCATCAAACAAAAATGATGAAGGGTTATGTTGGCATGGGTGAGTCTACTATAGCATAATACAGTGAACACCAATGTGTTTTGTTTCAAAAAGGCTTTCCCCAATTGCGCAAGGTGCAAAGAAAATTTTGGAGAATTAATTGACAAGTTGGCTAAAGGGCTCGACACTGTAGACATATGACCCTTACCAAGAAAAGTTGCTGAGTGGGGAAACCAAGTGATGGGGGCCAAAGGGCTTGTCTCCCATAGACGTATGGAAAATCCCAATGTTGTGTTTATGTTGTTTTGACAAAATATCATAAGGGATAAGACCTCTTTTCAGAATCATGGCACACTTGTGTAAAGGGTAAAATGACATGTTTTTGGGAAATGTAGGCATAGAATCCTAAAACAAGGGAATTGTTAGCGATTAGGAAAATCGTCGGTGATTTCCTCAATCGTCGGCGATTGCATTGTGTGGAAAATCAAGGGTATAAATACACAAATGTATTTTTAATTTGTCACATTTCCATTGGATACACGACAATGACTTTTCAGAGGGAGACTTGGCGAGAAAAACATGTTTGGAGGATGAAAAGATTGTCCAGATGGCTTCCTCGAGTCGAAAACGGAAGCTTGTTCTAGCAGAGGTAAGCTTTTAACATTTGTTATTTGTTTTTTATGGTTTTTTTACAATTTTTTGGGGATTTAGAGCCGTAATGGGGCATGCAGATGCCCTAGGTTATATTTACAAGAATCGTTGGTGATTCCTTCAATCACTAGCGATTGAGGTGAATCGCCAACGATTCACCTGTAATCAAAATAGTTTGTTTTTAAAGTAAAAAGTTATGCTTTTTTATAAATGTTTTTGACTTTGTGGAATGTTTAGAGTTATATTATACCTATTTTGAATGTTAGGCTCATGTTATGAGGGTAAAATGTTTATTTTTCAAAAAAATTAAGTGTTATTAATGTTTATTTTTGCGTGTGTATTTTGCGGTGGATGCTCAGTTGACCATTCGAGACCGCATCCCCTTGATATTGGACAAAGTTAGAGAGGACTTATCTAATGATGATTAGGAGTACTTAGAGGTTGTGGGATTTGGTGGGATGATATTTTACAGGAGAATACATAGATGTCGTAGTTTGATTATGGATTTGATAGAGAGGTGGAATCCTTCCACCAATACTTTTTGGCTACCCACAAGAGATAACCATCATTCTTGAGGATGTTCATCAAATCACTAGACTATCAGCTAGGGGGATCCTGTTTATTATATTTCAGATTCAAAGAGGGCAGATACGATGTGTTGTCTATATGGGGAGGATGCCCTGGGTGTTAGATACTCATCTGGAGATTTTGATTACCAGGATTTATATGATGCCGAGAGAGATAGTTTTCTGTGGATGACCATGACGATTATGGGGATATCATGTTTTACAATCCCAGATTCATGAGAGGGGTAGTTCCCATGGATGATGACAGGGGTAGTTTTAGAGATGATGGACCATTGTACAGTGTTTGAGTGAGATCTTACCTTATTGGCATAGACATACAGAGATCTGTGGGTTTGGACTTCCCATAAGCATTATGGGATAGATGTTGGACTCTTATTACAGTGTTGGGCACATGAGTACATTACTATTTCTCATCCATTGAGAGTGCCTTGTGTTATTGAGGTGAGGCATCCAGGTTTTATGAGGTGGAGCCAGAGTTTAGGTTAGACTAAGAAGGCCAAGGGGCCTACCTATTACAAATATTCAATATCAGGGTTACAGGTTGGTGACATGGTGTGGAGGTCGTATATGTAATTTCCTGATTGGTCTAAGTTTTCTAAGGACTTATTATATTTATAGTAGGACATATAGGTTCAGGGCCACAGATCCGAAGAGGATTATTTGATACGTTTTAGTTGGGTCATGAGACAATTTGGCCTGGTTTAGGATATACCTAAGGATCTAGTTTTATACAGGTGGGAGGATGGGGATACTGAGACCTCATAGGCTATTTTGGTAGGGCCTGTAGTCATTGTTGAGTAGCTAGGTGTGATGGGTCTAGATGAGGATAGATATATAGTTGCACTTGATGATGTGAGAGTGACCCAGATTTTACTGCATGGTGGTCCCATTCATTAAGGGGTTTTTGAGAGGATGAAGGAAGTAGAGAGGACAACCTGATTAGTTAGATGAGTTTGGGCTCAAAAGAGGGAGGAGAGGAGGAGGGTGGTGAGGATAATTAGGAGAACATTGGGCCTGATGTTGTAGCTACGAGATGTTACAATAGTGATGGCCGAGAAGGCCGCAGTGGAGGTAGAGAGAGATGTTTCTCAGAGAGAGCATGATGACTTAGTGGGAGTTTGGGATACTCTAATTATTGAGAGATATGGATTGATAGTGGAGCAAGATATCCTCCAGGCACAAATTTTCTAGGTTTCTTTTAATAGATATAGGTACAAGAGCTAAAGAGAGACTTTCGGAAAGGCCTTGAGGATCATGGGGCCTTCTATTTTTGGTATGGAGCTATCGACAATGGTTAGACAGAGAGGGGCATCTGCAGTTCCTCCTCCTCACATGATTTTGGTGTCTCATTAAGAGGCTATATGAGTATATATGGACTACTTTGTGGATATGATCATCAGGAACTATGTTAATGCCACATTATATGTCAATCATGTAGCAGCCGAGGGGTTACCAAAACAACGGATAGGCCCGAGTGATAGTGCAGCGAGCATGGGGAAGACACCTTAGAGACCACCGAGAGGAGGTGATGGTGAGGGAGGAGCCGGTGGTGGTGGTCATGTAGTGGGAGGCACTCCTGATCCTAGTTTGATGGAATTTACCATATGATTGTATATAGGCTCATGGAAGCCCATTTTTCTTATGTATGATGTCATTTTGATTATATGGACATTTGTATAGTGGACTTTGATATATATATGATGGTGATGATTTCTATACTTGTGTTGATAGGCTCGTAGAAACCTCTGGTGTTATTTAGATTATGTGGTTGCTTGTATTCAAGATTTATATATAATGATGATGATGATGTGTTTTTGTCTTTGGTTTTGATATGTGCATGTTGTATGTTATATGTGTTGGATATATTGATATCTAGAAATGTTTATGTTTTGATTACTATTTTTGATGTCCAACTAACTTTGGAAAATGTGAGCAAATCAAAATGTGATTAAATAAAACAAAGTAAAAGTGGAAAGAACGCCCCACTAAATTTTAATGTGTATAATGGGTTTTGATAATGCTTGCACTTGTAGCCTTCCAAAATGTTAAATAAGACCGTCATTGGATAGTTTAGGTAAATCACAATGGATTTGGAAAAAATATGTTTTTACTAGGATAAAAAGGGGAAGGAGGACATGTGGATGCATGCCATTATAAGGGAAAAAGGTTCTCCTTTTCAACGGGTTTATAGAGAACTGACTCCCTAACTTCTATAATATTTTGAAGAAAACTAATCAATGTGGGAGGATTGCTTTATGATGGGAAAGATGATCGATGCGGGAAGATTTCTGAATGATTTGTATCTTGAAGGAAAATTGATGTGGGAAGCCTTATTTATGAGTGGCCATCCTTTGAGGGTGTAGTAATTTTTGCACCCACTAAAGAACAAGGGAACCTCATGCACATTTACCTATCACCCAGCGGTTTCTAGGTGCTCACCCGAGGCATGCGAGAGGGAGCCGAGTCTCTCCTTTATGTGAGTCTAGTGGAAAACATCATCCATGATCTTGACTTAATGATTTTAAAGACATGTAAGAATTATAGAGCTCAGAACGGCTTCTATACTCTTACAGTCATATCAAAAGCAAAGTGCTCAATAGAATTAACAGAACTAAGAAGTCATAAA
This sequence comes from Taxus wallichiana var. yunnanensis, assembly GCA_018340775.1. Lineage (NCBI taxonomy): Eukaryota > Viridiplantae > Streptophyta > Pinopsida > Cupressales > Taxaceae > Taxus > Taxus wallichiana. The sequence continues at coordinate 467,177,120 of CM031241.1, forward strand.
CCCACAAAGAGAATTAGCACTTAATTAAGGTTCATGAACATACAAGAACAAGACCATAATATAAAGATGTAGATGACATTAGAAAAGAGATATTAATTCAGTGTAAATGGTAACCTTATCATATTTATTCAAAGATCACTACAGAAAATCACAGAATGGCAGAACGTAGTCATGCATCATATCTGGATCCATACATGTAGGTTCTCAAAACAAAATTTACATTCCCAAACCCTCAATACATCCTTCCCTATATTTATCTACCCATTTATATCATAGTTCTTGCAGTAATTCTGCAGAGCTCCGCTTCTACGACTTGTCTCTCCTTCTTTCTCTTCTATGGGTATGCGTATAAATAGGCATCTGAAGTGCTAACAAAATCTTCTTCAACCTCAGATCTGGTGCCGGATATCAAGGTGTGAATCATCCTCGGCGCATGATTCTCCAAGTTATGATTACCCTTTTGGATTATTCTCTTGCAAGGTATATTCCTTCCAAGTCACCCTATCGCTAGGCTGGAATTTTATCCAAACGGAACACGTTCTTCATGTGTTTTGTCTAAAAGGCCAAAATCAGCTAAGTCCCGAATTCTACTTTGTGGGTGTGCATCCTAGGTTCTCCACGAACCCTCCTTAAACCCTACCTTACGCGCTTCCTTTGGCCGCACACGCTTATGTGCCATCAAGATTTGGTAGCTAATTTAGGGGCCCAACATTACCCCACACTATTCTCCGCCCTTGGAAAGCTTCTCAAAGAATGTAGTAAAAATGGCAAGGCCTTGCCTTGAAAAGAATGAATGGAAAGAATAAAGAAAGGAGAAGAAATGAAGAAAATTTGATACTTTAAAGAAGTAAGAGGGGAAATTCTTCCTTAGGTCGGCCTCCAAAGTATTCCAAGCGTCAACCTCAACTTGTGCCTTCTAGCAAAGATCTCCGACCACTGAACTTACTTCATCAAAAGTTAACCCTTCCCCTTTCATGGTCAAGGTCTCCCCATTGTTCCAATTCCTTTACAAAATCCTCCAAGGCATCCATCCTTCTTGTAATAGTCAGGTATAGCTCCTTAAGCCGGTTTTTGAGTGAGCCCCACAGGATCTCAATAGCTTCTAATTTCCTTTCCACCTCAGCCAGGATCTTTTCCCGTTCTACTCTATTACTCTTGTTCTTTTCCCTGAAATCCTTCAACTCAACTTTTCATTGGTAAGTAGCATGCTTGTCACCTTGTCTTGATCGTGCAATGGTCGTACGTGACCCTAGCGGTTTTCGTAGCTATTTTCACATCAGCAAGGACCTTGTTGTACTCCACTATGAGTGCAACAATCTTTAGCTTGTCTTCTTTCTCCAAGCACGCAGCTATATCTTCATACGACTCTAAGGCCGGGGCCACCTTTCCATTGTGAGGATCCGAGTTAAGTCCTCTAAGAATTCCAGGGAGGAACCATACTTCTACGTGGGGGGATTAAGGTCTGGGTGCTTCAAGACAATTGCATCTGAAATGAGCTCCACCTTCTTGCAAACTTCGCACCCTGGATTTTTCCTCCTTTAGTTATCATTGTAATTAAGCACTGATCAGTTTCTCAAGGTTGAGCTCCTTTGTTAGCTCAGCTATTTCTTCCTCTTTTTCTCCATTAGGTCCTCCAGAACTTTAACCCTGTCACTTCTGCAGAAAATCCTAGCCTCAACCTCCACGGAGACTTTGTTGAGCACGTTACACACTTGCTCATCCGATAGTTGTTGCACATTTATAATGGGGTTGTCCTCCTTTGCTTGAGATAGAACCAAAGATCATACCCCCTAGTTGACTTTGAACTCGGGCTTATCAATGTGGGAATTGAAATCCCATGATAGCATCTTCCTTGTCCATGGGTATCCACCCTCAGGATCAAAGGATTCCATAGCTATGAGTTCCTTGGTGGGAACTATACTCTAGAAGCGTGTGCGCAAAAATTTATTGGGGTCATCAACATACCCCATCATTTCCCTTCCTCCTTACACACATTTACTCCCCGTGCACACCCTTGGGAACAGCGATTCTTTGTTAGAATCAGGCCTTTTGTGCTACTGAGATTCTTCTCCCTTTGTTTCTCTTTGAACACACTGAGCACAAGCTCCATGCTTTGCATTCTAATTCTTCTTTGACCAAGGTGTTAATCATCTTTTCTGCTTCCCTTGTCACCTTCTCATTTACCTCCTCCTCCATGAGCTTGGGTACACTTGGTTCTTTGGTACTTGCCTCCTCACTCCTTTCTCCACCCTTTGCACCTTCCTCCTCCACAGCACTTCTTCCTCACACAAAGATGAATGCATCATCTACTTCTCCTCCTTCATCTTCCTCCGAATCATGTATATTAATTAATTCCTGATCTACCTCAGGCTCCTCTTCTTCGTCATCATCTTTCTCGCCTATATAGGCATTCGATTCTTCTGTATCTTCCGACTCTTCTTCTTCTACCTTGTTCCCTTCTTCCTTTGTTGAAGACTCTGGTGTAGGAGATGGGGTTTTTTCTTCATCTGAGGATTCTTCTTGAGATGGTGGCTTTCTTTGGCTCTGGGGTCTTGTCCTTGACCACTATCCTCTTTTTCTTTTGAAAGTAGGTATTTGGCCCCGGGGTACCTACAACCTGCCTCTTCACCACCCTCGGTTCCCTTGCTCTTCTTATTCTTTCCTCTTGGGCGCGGGATTCTTTCTACCAGTAGGGTCGTCAGGGATAGATATCTCATCCTCCACATATGCACCCTTTTCAAACTTTGGCCTTATGCATAGGTATATCCTTGCAGCATTACTCCCATCAATAGGCAAGGTCAAAGGCGTTATAATTTGTACATCATGCGAGATGTATCTTTCAATGTACATGCACTTTCCTGGGTAAACCAGCCTTTTTCTCATCTCTCTGTGCTCTTTGTCAAGGTTGGATAGATAAAGGTTCAGCTTCTTTGACTCTTTGAATCTATTCACCCCTGCTTGGAAGGATTGGGCAGTGAACAAAAATGGGAGTTTGCACCAAGGACCCCAATTGTCATCAACCGAAATGGATATGCCAATGCAGAAGTGTTGGTAAACCGTGAGCTCTACCTCTCCTTTGGTTATCTTTGGGAGTTTTCAGAATCCACCATTGATCCTTGAATGCATTCCTTAGGCATGTGTACCATTTGTCTAAGTGTGCCTTGTGTACCGCTGTCATTGATTCACAAGTATATTTTTCAAACCTCTTCGCGGGCGAAGGGTTTCAGCGGTACTCCCAAACAAACTTGTCGGATGCATCCGGCACCCCAACTTCTGAAAACACTATAGTTAATAGAATGTTTCCAAAATAAATCTTCCATCCCTCCTCCACACTGCTTATAATTTCATCCGTAATATATTGGGAGAGGTTGTATGTGGTGCCCTATGCAATCTTCCTGCAGACATTCAACCAAGGCTTGCTCACCTGGGTCCATCTTTCTTGGCCATTTAATTTGGACACGAGGTGCGCGGCCATCTTCATCACCGGATCACTGATATCCGAGACATCATAGTACCTCGATCCCTTCTTGTACTCCTGGGATGTGATGGTTTTCTTGATTGCTTCCTCGTCTTGGAGGTCATCTTCGAGGGCGTCCCCTTCACAGGTTAGGCATGTGAAGCGCGAAATCAACTGGGGAGTTATACGCATTTTGCACCCTATGAAATAGAATAAGTCCTCATGGATGTGTGTCATTAGTGGTACAAGTTCTCATGCTTCCGAAATAGGAAACTCATATAGATGCAAAAGTCCTGCCTTCTCCATTTTTATCTTGAACTCGTCACTGTAAATCAGCAACCCGAAAGATGTTCATTTGTTTGTTGGGCGCACCAACTCCGGCGTCTTCTCCTTCTCAATCGTGCTTGACCAATGGTTATAGTCACTCACGTCCATTTTTCTTATATGGGATTCCCATTCTTGCCCTAGCAAAACCCCATCCGGGTATTGCATCTCTGAGTACCACTCCTCATTTGTTTCCATGGGTACTTCTTCTTGTTTTCTTTTTCCCTTACCTTTACCCTTTCCCTTCTTAGATTGTTCTAAAGGTTTATCAGTTTGTTTTGTGGCCATCATCATACCCTTTGCTTTAATCTCAGCTTAATTTGTGAGCTGGTGAAGGATTTCTCTTGTGCTCCGTGCCCTAAAACAAAAACCCTAATCCAAATTTCTTCCCTTTTTCACGATGCTTCTTTGCAAAGCTCCCTACACCCATGAGATACTTCGCTCTTGTTTGTAGATTCAACAGACCGATTCCACTCGAGTTCTGGTGATTTTCCTTCACATGAGTCACTTCTTGAAACCCTAGCTCTCCAAATAAAATAGCTCTTCTCGAATGCGCAAAGTAAAATAATGAAGTGCCAACTATTGTATTTATAGTTTTTCCCACTTCTATGCATTAAAGGCTAGGTTACCTACCACCGTACGATAACATTTAATGTGGCATTTTCAAACAAAACTCGACTTCAACACCTTTCCTCATGTGCCCAACCTTCGTGCGGACACTTTTCCAACCTTCCGGTGTGTGCAAACAACCCATTTTGACAGAAGGCTCTTGCACTTGTGTCACCAGTGCCAAAATGTACTTCTTCCGTCCTCCTGATTCTTGCTTTCACCTACCTCATGTTTTTGCATTTTTCTCCTTTTACGTGGATTTCCAATGTAGCCTTATCTTGCCACCAATTTTCCTTTTTCCTTCCTAATTCATCTTTTCAACAGGGCCCCTTCAAATGGTCCGCCAACACAATCTTCCTGGAAAATATCTACATGCTTCCCTTTATCACCTCACCCCACACTAAAATGATGCGCGGTCCTCTGCGCACTTATAACTCAAAAAGTAATAAGGTTTACGGTGCTCAAGGCACAAAACAAAACAAAAACGTGAAAGGGAAACACATGAAAGGAAAAAACATAAAAGAAATTTCTAACCTAACTCGGTAAAACTACCTTATTTACAAACACCAAGAATCCTTATTTATAGTAGGGCTTGACTAATTCTATTAAAGTGTCCAGGTAATTTTGTCACATCCAGCGTTTGTAATCGCACACACTAGAATCAAGGATGTATGAGATTACATAAGGACCCAACCAATGTACCCTTAACTTTCCAAGATGGCGCAGAAATTTTGAATCATATAGTAATACCATCTGCCCAACCTCAAACTTCTTGTTTTTAATATGACGGTCATGCCATATCTTTTGCTTTTCCTTCTACACTATTTGTCTCCAACGGCAAGTGATCGTCTCTCATCTAGTTTCATTAGTTCATTAATTCTTTCTTCCAGCACTTTCTCATCATCCAATCCTCCATGCGCACTATACGCAGTGATGGTATCATAAATTCAAGCTGGAAAAATAGCTTTCATGATGAAAACCAATTGAAATGGTGTGGCTTTGTTCAATATTTTATGCGTTGTTACGTACGCCCAAATAACTGATGATACTTTATCATCCCAGTCCTACCTACCTACATCACATATCTTAGTCAATGTGTGACTAAGAATTTTTTTGAATGCCTCTGCAGTTCTATTTTCTTGAGGGTGATAAGGGGTAGCCTTGTAATGGGCTACCATGAATTCTACTAACATAATCCTGATGGTTTCATTTAGAAAGTGAGTGCCCCTATCACTTGTTAGGCTTAATGGGCACTCATACCTGCTGATGACGTTCTCCCACAAAAATCTAGCAGCCGTGGCTGAGGTATAATCCTTAGTGGGCGCGGCCTTTTCCCACCTTGTTAAATAATTAGTACAGGTAATAATATAACACGAGCTAGTAATTCGCGTGGTTGGTGAGATTGGCCAAAAAAATCTATTTTGCATTTTTCAAAGGGATCCACGCTAGCGATGGGGCACAAGGGCATCTCATCCCTTTTTCTAGGTTTTCCAAGGCGCTGGCGGTGGTCACGGGGCTTGCAAAATTCAATGAAATCTTGGTGAGTCGTCTCTCACCAAAGTCCCGCATGACCAAAATCTTACGCACGGTTGCATTCCCCGCATAGTGTCCTCTAACAATTCCACCATGGGCTTCTTCTATTATAGCCACACACTCATGTTCCAATATGCACCGACACAAAATCTCATTACAACCCATTTTATACAAATCCCCATTGATCAACACATAGGGCATAACGTGTATGGCTAATTTTTTTCTTTCCAACGCTTTCATCCCTTTGGGCGCCATGCCTTACTTGAGAAAAATAGTGATGTCCTCTAACTTCGAGGGTGTGAGTCGCATGACCTAAATAGTTGTGCATCCGACATAGTTTCCTCTATGCTCTATGCATCCTCCCCTAAATCAATCCTTGATAAATGATCCAGCCCACAATTGTTCTTCCCAGGTTTCACCACTACTTTGAACTCAAATTCATAAAATAAGAGTACCCAACGACATATGTGTCCTTGTAACACTGCTTTGTTTACTAGATACTTCAAGGCCATATGGTCAGTGTAGAATATGAAGGGATTCGCAGAAGATATTATCTAAATTTATGGAGCATGTAGATCATTGACAATGCCTTGCGCTCGGTCGTAGTATAATTCTACTCTGCTGGTGTCAACTTCCTACTTGCAAAACACAAGGGATGATAAACAATTCCCTCACCTGGTTGAGCAAGAATGGCTCCCATTACTGTACCAGAGGCATCCACGTGGACATGAAAAGGCTTATCCCAAGATGGGAATCGTAAAATAGGTGCAGTGATAAGCCTATCTTTTAGAGTGTCAAATGCCCTCTACTACACCTCTCCCCACTGAAAGGCACTCTTATGTCTAAGAAATATTTCCAAAGGCGCGGTGATCTTGGCGTATCCCTTAATGAACTTCTTGTAGTACCCAGCATGCCCAAGAAATCTGCGCATGGTGCTTTTGCTAGTAGGCTCCCCCAATCCCACAATAACTACAACTTTTGTGGGATCAACCAGTAAGCCCTCTTTACATATGATATGCCCTAACAATGTTCCAAATGGAGTTACAAAGACACATTTCTTAATGTTGAGGGAAATCCTCAACTTTCGACATCTTTCAAACATTCATCTCAAGTTATCACAATGGTCCCTAACCAATCCATACACCGTCTAATCATCCAAATAGACCTGAAGGAACTTGTGGATGAAGTCCTGAAACACTTGCACCACTATGCGTGAAAATATAGTAGGCACATTCTTCAACCCAAAGGGCATGACGTATATGCCCAACTTCCCCACTCGGTGGCGAACGTTGTTTTTTCTTGGTTCTCCCTGGCCATTCTCATTTGGTGGTATCCCCGAGAATCCATCCGTGAATGAATAGACCTCGCATCCCACAACTCCTTCCAAAATTTCTTCGATGAAGGGGGTGGGAAAAGGATCTATGATACAAATAGCGTTCAGATCCTTATAATCCAAACATATCCTAATCCTCCCATCCTTATTTATCTTTGATCACCATTGGACTTATCCACTCTGACTCTTCCACAGCCTCAATGATACCGGATGCTATCATTTTATCTAGTTCTTCTTTCACCCTTACGTGCATATTGGGATTCATCTTGTAGGGCCTCTTCCTGGCCGGGCACGCACCATCCCTCAACTTTATCCTCATTTCCCCCAAGGAATGGTGGACGCCTTTCAACTCATGGTACCCGCATGGGAATAGATCCTCAAATTCACGTAAGAGATCGATGATCTTTGATACTTCCTTGTTTGATAAGTAGTCCACAATGATAGATTCCTTGGGCTCTTCTTCCAAGCTGATATTAACCTTCTTGGTCTTGAGTGGTTCATGATACGCATGCACATGCATCCGCACTATCAACTACTTCGCGCATCCTAACCCAATGGTCAACATTCCGGCCTTCTGTCTCTTCTCCATCAATAACGTATACCAACTTCCCTTTCTCTTTTCAACACACGTGTGCTCGAATTATATGTCCTCTGGTTCCTCTTCTTCGAAACACGCTTCCAAGCTAGGTCCACCAAGTAAGTCAAGTAGCCTATCCTCTGCCATGGCACAATCTCCCAGAGTAAGGTGCTTGATATCCTGCACGCCTTATCCATTATTTTATTTGTACTTGATACTCAAATGTGTGATAAAGGTCAGCAGCTAACTCCTACCAATTTTCTATCTGGCGGTGAGTTTCAGAATGGATGTACCAAGCGTGCGCACAACCTTGTAATGTCGAATACAACTTGTGCACCCAAAGGGATGGTGGTAAAGCTTCCATGTCTTCTCCTAAGACCTTTTCACATACCTAGATGTGGGAAGAGGTGGGCTCACTACCATTATAGTCCTTGATAGTGGTGGGTACATTGCTTCTCGAGAATCAGACAGTGAGCGCAATTCTAACCTTGCGCCATCCAAAAAAATTTCACTATGCGCAGCCCACCATCTTGTTGTTGTGCCTATCAAAACATAACCCAACCAACATCCCTCGTCGCTTGTCCTCCCTCCATTGAGCTTCTATTTCTCTCAAAAATACCTCAAGGTGTGCATCTCCAGAATACTTGGTTATTTTCTTTCATCCCGGTGTGCGGATCATATGCCTTGTGGTTCTTGGTCACTTTGGTCCTCTTAGATTTTCCGAATCAATTCATAAGTCCCATGCGCCCAAATATCACATGCTATCTTGGTGGTGTCACTAATGGATTTAGCATCATCAAACCAGATGAATCCTTACGTAGGATGGAACTTCTCACGGGTCTCTTATGGAGCGTACATATATTTTTTCCAGGACTTCTTCTCCAATGGGTTCAGTATAGGGTGTGGAATTTCCATCAGTAAGTGGTATAATCACCCGCTCTTCTTTGTTTTCAAAGCTTATGTACCCCTTGTTAAACCGGAGATCTACATTATTCTTATAGCACCAAAGGCGCCCAAGTAACGCTAGGAAATTATCCACCTCGGCAAGTGCCAAGACTTCAAAGTCCCCAGTGAACTTAGTCTCCTGAATGGTAATGGCTGCATCCTTCAAGACACCTATGGGAATTTCCTTTGTCTTATTTTCCATATACAACACATTTGAAGAGGGTTGTAATGCAGGTCTTCCCATTTGGTGTCAAGCATCTAGAGTGAGAACATTAACCTTCGCACCTGTGTAAATGAGGATGTTGTTAAGAAGCCATCCATCCACTATTGCATTCAATGTGATGTCCTTGTCATTATCAATCTTTGTGAGGCGAAAGGTTTGCATGCAAGATCTACCTTTCGCGCTCTCCCCTGGCACCTGGTGCATTCTCTCTCAACCATGCTCCTAGCAAGGGAATAACATTCTCTTGCCTCAACAGCTTACACACCTCCTTAACCTCATCCAAGTCATCCTTTGGTGCCTCCACTAGCCTCCTTTGTTCATCTTTTCTAGTTTTCTCTCTTAAGCACTGGATCTCCCCTTGTAAGCTTTGAATTACATCCTGGTTTCTTGGTATACTTCTTTCTGGTGAGCCGGGTCTAGATACTTCCCATGTACTACCTCTTCCCTTGAAAATAGAGGTCTTTGCTTAGGTGCTTCCTTTGTGCACGTGGACTCGCCCTTGTCATTATCATAACTAGTTCTAACTCGACTCATGCATTACTCATGGGAGCCATTGTGCGTCATCCTTCTTAATACTTACCATGGCAGCGCCCTTATCCTTTCGGTGCTGCTGACTCATATGCTCATATAACTCCGGGCACTCCTCATACTTATGTTTTTTTCCACACCATGAGCATTGTAGAAGGTCTAGACACTCGCGCTTATGATGGTCTGTGGACCCATAATTAAAACACGTTCCATGTGGGAACTCACTTCTTCCTCCACGGTTACCATGACCATGAAACCCTCCGTAAAATCCTCTCCCACGCGCACCTCCATCCCCTAACTCTTCACACCGACGCTCATCTCCTTTGGAACTGTTGGCAATGTTAGTCTGGTGGACACCAAGGTCAATTACCTCATGAATCTGGTCAATCAACCTATAATCCTTGGTGTTATGTGTGGTTAAGGTACATATCTTGCAATAATAGGATATGTTCTTGCAGATCACACACTGTAGCAGGGGGCACCTACTTACATCATGGTCCCTGTGACATATTTCACAATTTACCACTATGGCACGCACCACTTTATGAGTACAGATCCCTCCATTATATTTTGTGTGCCCTTCTACGTCACAATCTATGCACCACATTCCGCTGTGAGTCTCTAGAACCATGTTTGAGATAACTTCTCCAAGTTCTTAGCCATGGTAGCTATCTGAGCCTCAGAAATGGGCTAACACCAGTGTCAACACTTCCAACTTCCTCAAGCACATAAATCAGCCTCTAATTCCTCGCACGGGTTCGTTCCCTTCTAAAGGGTGTGATCAACCCTCCAACAAACCACTGAGCATGCTATGAAGGGTGGATATCATAAGATAATTTAGACAAAAGAGTTTTAAAGCATGCATCATACTCCCGCACACTCTCTGCCATTCCTTGTTGGATTTCCTTGAGAGATTTGATGCTCTTTTGTTCAAACTCAGGTATGTGAAACTTCGTTAGGAATGCATTCTTCAATGTGGTATAATCCACAACAGTTTGATGAGGGTCATATTTTCTATACTTGCTATACACTCACCCTTACAAGGTTGTTGTAAATTAAGCGGCCTTTTGGTCTTGGGTTGTGATCCCCTTTGTGCATCATAGCAGCTCACACTTATGCACATGCTCCACAACATATTCTATCCCTCTATAATCTAGTAAGTGTAGAGACATATAAAAAAAACTTGAGGGGCGGTTGAGGTCCTTGTCCTCCCGGCCCGGTCCCTTGATTTCCTCTAGTGTTTCCTCCTCCACTTGGACCTTTGGATCCGGGACCCCAGATCCACCACTTCTACCTCCAGATCCTCCTTTGTTTAGTACAGGGCTGTGTTTGTCATACCGAACATCCCCATCGTTCCACTGAATTACGCGTCAATAGTTTGTGAAATAGTTCCACTCCCATTCACATATCCACCACTTTTGACGCACTCCCAAAACTAGATGTATATGTGCCTTTTCCAAACATCCCACCAAATACCGGAATAGTGTGTGTAGCCATAGAAGTCCCAAACGAGAAGTTGTATCTTGTTGGGTGCAGATCGGTTACTTCCACTGATGTTAAATGGATCAACTATACTTTTCCCTTGTTCAAACAAACCAAGTGCCAAGGTTTGGTCACTAGGTGGGGTCAAATGCGCACCAACGACTCTTCTTTCTCCACATGATGGACTCTCACCGAAGCGAGGGTTCTCTCTCCTATGCTTGCCAAGATGGGGTAGTACTGATTGCCTCGGAGTTCCCCGTCCTCACGGGAACCTCTTCTCCCAACAACGTCTGTCTCCATAAATGCATCATAAATACAACCTCACATTGTCTAGCAATCTCCCTCTCACGCACTTCACCATACTTGAGTCATCTCTCCTCCCTTTCCTTTTCAATCATTATATCATCCATCTTTCCCTGACCTAGATTCCTGCCAAGCTCTTAGAATGGTCTAGCCGGACATTGGAAATTCCTCTAAACGCATGGTTACCATCAAGATTTTGATTTCGTGGGGATAGCTCGCAAAACGATGCTTTCGGCTCTCACAAAAATTCAAACTCAACAAATTTCGGATAAGAATACGTGGAAATTACGTAATCCAGAGTGTAGCTAGCCAATACTCCTTTCCACCAATGATCTATAGCACGGGTCCATGTTAGATCAACATCTTGTAAGTTTTGGTATGTTTCTTTGTTCCAAGGATGCGATCTATAATACCACCTTGATCGGGTGCATATCGAGAGCCATTCAAATAACTCTATTGGGAAACAACATAAGAGGGTTTCATACGACTCATGATAGAGAGTTTCTTCCACCCATCTTCGCGTATCAAACTCGGGTCCATTATTGAATATCTCTGGGAAAATTCATCCTCCGTGCTCTTAAACCAATCTTCAAAACCTTCCAGTGTTAAGCGCTCCATCATCACTTATTACACAGATCATGATGTATGTCATGTTCCACTAAAACTTTGAAAAGAGGTCCCGGCAACGGAACCAAGATGTAGTCATTTTTGCACCCACTAAAGAACAAGGGAACCTCGTGCACGCTGGCCTATCACCCAGCGATTGCTAGGTGCTCACCCGAGGTGCAAGAGGGATCCGAGTCTCTCCTTTATGTGAGTCTAGTGGACAACATCATCCATGATCTTGACTTAATGATTTAAATACATGTAATAATTATAGAGCTCAGAACGGCTTCTATACCCTTACATTCATATCAAAAGTAAAGAACTCAACATAAATAACAGAACTAAGAAGTCATAACCCCACAAAGAGAACTAGCACTTAATTAAGGTTCCTAAACATACAGAACAAGACCATAATAGAAAGATGCAGATGACATTAGAAAGAGATCTTAATTTAGTGTGAATGGTAACCTTATCATATTTATTCAAAGCTCACTACAGAACATCGCAGAATGGTAGACCGCAGTCATGCATCATATCTGGATCCATACATGTAGGTTCTCAGAAAAAAATTTACATTGCCCAACCCTCAATACATCCTTTCCTATATTTATCTACCCATTCATATCATAGTTCTTGCTATAATTCTGCAGATATCCGCTTCACGACTTGTCTCTCCTTCTTTCTCTATTATGGGAACGCATATAAATAGGAATCACGAAGTGCTAAAAACTCTTCTTCAGCCCCAGATCTAGCGTCGGGTGTCAAGGTGTGGATCAACCTCGGTGCATGCTTCTCCAGGTTATGATTAGCCTTTTGGATTATTCTCTTGCAAGGTATATTCCTTCTAGGTCACCTTGTCACCAGGCTAGAATCTTATCCAAATGGAACATGTTCTGCATGTGTTCTGTCTAAAAGGCCAAAAATGGCTAAGTCCCAAATTCTACTTTGTGGGCGCGCATCCTAGGTTCTCCACGAACCCTCCTTAAACCCTGCCTTGCGTGCGTTGCCTTGCACGCTTCCTCCTGGTCACGCGTGCTTATGCGCCATCAATATTTGGTAGCTAATTTAGGGGCCCAATAGAGGGTATGGTCTACATTTTTTAAGATTTTGATCTAAATGTCCATCTTTCCTATGATTGCTCCACGATTTAGATAGGTAGTTGTCCATCGAGGGATCAGTCTAATGTTTTTTAATAGTTTGCATTTTGCATTTTGTTATTTTTAGCATCAAATGGATTTTTATCATTTTGTTAAGTTGAGGGCAGAGAACCCTAACAAAACATGTGACCTACATCCACATGCCCCATGTTCGTGATGTTGAAGGATAGGTGTAGTGGTTTTTATGAATTTGGTGTAATGGTATCCATTGTTTGGAATGACAAAATGAATAGGATTTGACTAAAAATGGCATCATGATGGTCAATTACTTAACAGTAAAAAAAGGCTGCAAGTGTAAAGAATTTAAGGGTTCCACTTCAGGTTCCCTATCAAGAGAAGCAAGATGATACACTCGACCCATATTTGTGAGTGATAACATAAGGGCCAATCCAATTGGGGGAAAAATTTCCATGTTTACTCCACTCTAATGTAGTCACATTCTGATTTTCTTTAAGGATGAGATCATCGATTTTAAAATCTTGTTCTTTAACATGCTTGTTGTATGCCCTATTAATGCATTGTTTTTAAACCTGGTGATGTTCAAGAGATTTTAGATGTTTTTCATCTAACAATTCCAATTGTACTAGATGATCCTGGCGATATTATTCGTCGGGGATGAAATCCTTGAGAGATACGTGTAGTGATGAAATTTTAATTTCAAGAGGCACAATGGCTTTAGAGCCATAGACGAGTGAATAAGGTGTTGTGTCGGTAGGTGTGCGAATACTGGTTTGATAAGCCCAGAGAGTGAATGGGATTTGAGTGTGCCAGTTTCTACCTGCATCATTTACAGTTTTCATGAGGATTTTGTTGAGTGTTTTGTTAGAGGCCTTTACTTGTCCATTTTCTTGAGGGTAGTATGGTGAAGAAAAGATAAGTTTGATGTTGAATGTATCACAGAGATTTTTGACTTCCTTGTTTTTAAAATATTTCCCATTATCTGTGATAAGCTTATGTGGGATGCCAAAGTGACATATAATGTTTTGATATATGAAATTAATGATGGGTCCAGATTTTGTTGAGGTCAAAGGAATTGCTTCAACCCACTTAGTGAAGTATTCAGTTGCAGTGATGATTGAATGATTTTTGAGATGATTTTGGATTGATCAAGCCAATGAGGTCTAATCCCCATTGAGATAAAGGCCACAAGTCTTGTGTGGGTTGTAGCGCTTGGCTCGAGAATATGAATAAGATCATAATGGAGTTGACATTTAACGCACTTTTTCACGTACGTACAATAATCCTTGGTGATAGTAGGCCAGTAATACCCTAACTATATAATGTGTTTAGCAATGGCGTTGCCACTAAAGTGACCACCACATATGCCATCATGCACCTCTTGAATTGATCTAGTTGACTCATGTGTTTTAAGACATCATAGTAGTATACCGTTGAAATTGCGTTTATAGAGAATACCACCTATGATGATGAAGTGGGTGGCGCGTTGGAGAAATGATCGTGTAGATTGTGAGAGATCTTATGGTATTTTTGTTTGAAAGATAATCATATATCCGCATGTACCAAAGATCAGGTGAATTTCCATTAATTACATCAAGGGCTAGTAGCTCATTTTTATGTGAAGGGTGATCCAAACGTTGAATGATTACAGACATCTTAGTGTTGTCCTTTGATTTTTTTGTTTCAAAAGGGATAAGAGATCCAAGAGACACCATGGTGTCTGCAAATCTATTAGAAGATCATGGAATAGCTTGAATGGTGTAATGGTCGAATGCACCAAGGAGAAAATTGACAATGGCCTTGTACTTCTAAAGGACCTCATTTTTACATTAATATTCTCCTTTGACTTGACTGATGACAAGTTGTGAATCTCCGTAGATTTCTAGATCATGGACACCTAGGAGAATAGTGGTAGTAAGGCCCATTATTAAGGCTTCATATTCTACCATATTATTAGTGCATTCGAAGTTGAGTTTAAATGATAATGGAATGGGAATTTTCTAGGGTGGTATGATAATGACACTAACCCCTCCACCTTCTTGACATTTAGTGTTGTCAAAGAAGAGGGTCATTTGATGGGGGTGAAGTCTGGTTCATAGTCATTATATTCATTAATGTTATTGATAGATTCGTCAGGGAAGTCTTCACGAGGTGGTTGATTTTCCGAGAAGAGGTGCTTCAATGAGTTGATTGGAAATGGCCTAACCTTTAATGAAATTTTTGGTATAATTTTAAGATCAAATTCATTCATTAGCATGAGCCATCGAGTTATACAATCATTATGATATGGCTTAGCATGCATGGTTTTAAGTGGATTAAAACTAGTGACAACATATGTTTTATGGTTGAGGAGATAATGTCGGAGTTTGGAAGTAGTGAATTACAACACACAACACATTTTTCAGCTCCAGAGTAGTGTGTTTCACGACCTTAATCATCACAGTGAGAAAGCATGGCTCTAGGGCATGTTCGAGGTAGAGAAGTAGAGATAAAATAGCTCCCCTTCATGAGGTGGCGTAAGTACAGGGGTGATGATAAATATTGTTTGATTTCATCAAAGGCCTTCTGGCAGTCAGAATCCCAATGAAACACTATGTCTTTACGGAGAATATGGTGAAATGGTTGACAACGGTCGGAGAGCTGTAATATGAAACATTAGATGGTGTAGTTTTCCTTGCAGACTGTATAGTTGTTTGAGATTGGAAGGTAGAGGCATATTGATGATTACCCTAAATTTTGCGGGATCAAATTCAATTATGCGCATAGATATAATAATTCCCAAAAAAAATCCAGTGAAAACTCCAAAAATGTACTTTGCAATATTCAGACAAAGATAGAATTGAATAAGATAGGCGAAGATTTATTCAAGGACACTAAGATGATATTTCTATGATTTAGACTTCCCAAGAAGGTCTTCAACGTAATCTTACACAATTTTTTGGATAATATCATGGAAAATATAGGTCATTGCACATTAATACGCTACCTCAGAATTTTTGAGACCAAATGGCATGATGCGGTGGCAAAAGTTCCCCCAAGGGATGATAAAAGTGATTTTATGTTGATTGTTGGGGTGATACGAATCTAATTATAACCAAAAAAAACCATCCATAAGGGAAATTATTTCATGGTCGACTATTAGGTCAACAAGTTGATCTATGTTTGGGAGAGGGAATCATATTTTGGAAAAGTGAGATCCCTAAAGTCTATGCAAGATACAAATTTTCTTGAGGCTTTGGTTACTGGGATGATGTTGAAGACCCACTGTGGATAGTCAAGGGATATGATGAAATTGGCAGATAAAATACATTGCAACTCTTCCTTGACAATGAGAGCTATATGTGGGTGAATTTTACAAAGTTTTTGCTTGACAGGTTTGGCATCAGGGTGTGTGACTATGTTGTGTAGAAAAATGTTGGGATCGATCCCAAGCATATCACTATATGACTATGTGAAGTCTTGGTGATATTTTGTTAAGAATGTTGTGAAATCAAGTAATTCTTGTGGACTTAGAGATTGACCAACCTTAACTATATGAGGATCTTGAAGTGTTCATTTGTTAACATCAATGGTTTAATCATTAAGAAGGGTTGGTGTATCGGATGGAAAGAATTTCTAAAGGAAACAATCCTCAGCTCCCATATGAGAAATAATGTCCTAGTCGTCTTGACACTGAAGGATTTCAATAGAAGTAAAATCTTCCTCAACCATTTCTGGATGAACAAGTGACGGGGTTTTAATGAAGTGACCAAACTGATAAGTGAGTGGTCCTAATGATACAATATTGATTTTAAAAAAGCTAGGTGGGATGGGTATAGTGTCATCCATGTCCATGGGGTTTTCAGGGTTCATTGACAATGATGGTTCTAGTTCAGAGATGGTTAGGGATGTAGAAAGTTCAGATGTAGTGGCTTCTTACATGTTAGAGGTGAAGCTTTTGTAACCTACTCCACTTTTCTCATGAGATTTGAGGGTACACAGGATAGGTTGATCATGAATGCCTTGTTCATAACATCCAAGGCCAAAACCTTTCCACGTGTAACGATGAAGATACATGTGGGAAAATTTTGGGTTGTCAAGGGATTTAAAGTTTAACACAAATGGAATGGCATGATGTGGGTTAACATGATGGGATAGTGGATTATCAAATCCGCTTATAAATTAGGTTTATTTTAAGATAGGTAGGTCGCAGGAGATAAAATCTCTGACATCGGGATTCTACATGGGTTGTTTATCAGGGTGACCATACATTTTAGGTGAGGGGATGGAATTGAGCATGAGGAGGCGATACTCCCCAAGGTAAGACAATTGAGTGATAGAGGAATCATCAAGTAATTGAAGATGATATCAATGTGTGAGTAGAGGCTTGATCAGATGAATCAGATGAAGATTTAGGTACAAATACATCATTTGGGTGGTACATCATGTGACAATCAGTGAATGGATTCGGATCAGCGAGGATAGTATAGGTCTTACCTTCATGTTCATATTTAAGACAATGATGGAGAGTGGAAGAAATGCAACGCATGGTGCATATCCAAGGGAATCCTAACAACATATTGTATTGGAACTCTCCTTCTATAATGTAGAAGAGTTTAGGTAAAGTCTTGACATTGACTTTAAGTGGAAAAATAATGGTACCTAATGTGGGTGTAATAGTGTCATTAAAGGATCATAATAAGACTGGGGTTTGAGCGACAACCGTGTTGGGAAATTTAAGTTGGTCAAAGGTGAGAGAGGATATGATATTAATGGTTGCACCACTATCGATCATGACCCTCTTAATAGAGATATCATTGATCTGAGTGGTAATGAAGAGTGGTAAGTCATGATCCTCCAGGTCTAAGTGAAGGAATTTCATATGGCTCAAACAATATGGAGGTGAATTATTTCAAAGCACCCATAAAGTTAATGAATGGGATCGGGTCATTAGTTGGTATAGTAATGGATTGGAGAACTTCAATCATTGCTTGCTTATGACTAGGCAATATTTGGATGAGCTCCTAAAGTGACATCTAGACAGGAGATTGGTGTAATTTTCTGACGATGACCTTCTATATCGCAGTGGTGGTGTTGTTGTTTGTATAGAAATTTTGGCTCTTGATGACAATGTTTGATTGGATTCTTCAAGAGCTAAGGAAATGGATACCTTCAGCCGGTTTAGTGGAGTTGATAACTCAAGGAGTGGAGGTATGGTGATGTAAGTCCTAATTTTCGAAGGCTCGGACAATCCTTTGTCATAATTTTGTAAGCGAGTAGTAACGTGGATGACATAAACTTAGCGAATAAACGCCTCAGTGATGGAATCTTCTGGTGACGCCGATTTTGATATCAACGCAATGTTTGACTCGAGGAGGAAGAAGGAGATAATTACCAATATTCAAAACTTTCTGATGAAAAGCTTTGCACTCCTTTATGGAGTTTCTTCACGTTCTATGGTAATCACAGAAGACACTAAATGCATACTAGGTCACTTTCCATCCATGATGATCTGACATTTTGGAGATGGTAATTTGATTAGTGACTCCTGTAATAAGTTATCCAAAATGGTGGCATAACATCCTTTAGGTCTGAATGTAGCTGGAGATTCATTTTACTTGGGAGTATGTGAAGTGGGTTATTTGGCAATAGATTGCTTACTTGGAGGTCATGGATTCTTTCTAGCTATTGTGATAGGTGGAGAACTATAATTTTGTATAGGTAACGGTCATAGAGAATAACAGGATTGTGCAAGAGACATGGAGAAAGGGTCAAACGTGGATGCTCATTGCAGGATAATAGATACGGAATGTAGACTCATAGTGGGGACCTGATGCATATGTTTTCCCTTGTAATAACGAGGTGATTAACCGATATGATGGGAGAAGGGTAATGCGGGAGGTTCCAATATGGAAGGATATAATGAGGGTCTTTAGGATTCTGAATAATGTTCTATTCAAGAGGTCTCATAAGTCTTGGTTTTCACATGATAAAATATCTCCAAAATCATATATGCATTTTGGATGCAATGACAGACGGAAAGGTGGAGGGCCACGGAAATGATATGTCTCATCATAATAAGGACTTATAAAGACCTGAAATGCACCCTGCTTATTAGGTCCTTTCAAAAATTTAGATGAACTAGGTGTATTTGTCGAGATTGAATCTAATGAAGAGGGAGAATTTTAGACGGTGTGGTCTAAGTGATTATCAGATTTCAGATTATTTGTTTTTATGGGTTGAGAATGACTACAACCCCTAGTCGGCTTAGGTGGAGGTGGTTGTGCTAAGAATGTTTCAAGTGGTATCATGGTTATATTTGCAAACTTATGTGGTGGTGTTGATGGATTTTTGCTAGAGGGAAGTGGTATGGGTTCGGTAATAGTATGTGGTGAAGATGTGGGAATGTTCTTAGTAGCGAGGGCGGTGGTTAGGTAATTTCAAGCTTGTCGATTCTAGCATGGATTATGTTGGTGTCAACTTGGTAGGTGAAAAAGACACGAGAAGAATTTGAATGAAGGTTTCATTAGGAGGAGACTTCGTAGTCATTGTTTTAGGCTCATTAGGTAGTGATGTCGATTATGCGGGTTTTATTTCATTAAGTGACAAGGCAGACAAAGGGACTAGCTCAATTTTAGTAACTGTATTAATGGTGTGAGATGCGTTCATTTGTGGTTACTCGAGAAGAAGAAGGGTGATTTGGAAAAGGTTGTTTAAATATGTCTAGACTTTGATTAGGATGTGCATTTGGATTGTCTAAGTGAATTTCACCTTTGCCAATCAAGTCCTGAAGCACATTGCAGAATGTGTGACACCTTTCAATGTCATGACCATTGACCCTATGGTACTTGCAATAATCATTATCTCAATACTAAATGGGTTTGGAAAGTGATATGTCGATGGGTCGAATGGGTGGAAGTGATATCACATTGGAGGAAAGAAATTTATTAAAAATTGTGCTATAAGATTCTGATATGGGTGTATAGTTGTGTTGTTAACGGATGCGTTCATTGGTAGGCTTATATTTAGGAGCCTATTTAACCACGATGACATTGGTGGCTGATTTATACTTATCTGAGTTGGATGGTGACTTATATGGGAATTCAATTTTTGGTTTCTTAGGACGAAACTTTACTCATCCATCCTCTAGGGCTCGCAACTCTAGTTTATGGGCCATGGTAAAGGCCTCATCGAAAGTTTGGAAGGTTTGAATTTGTAAAGTGGATGAGATATGTTTGGCACAAGCAGGAAAAAGATCTCAATTATCTCTGGTTGTGGTAGCATGAAGGATAGTTGATTAGTAGTGGCCCTCCAACGGGAGACAAAATCAGAAATGGATTTGTCTTCAAATTGTCTAATGGCATATAGATCACTTATGGTAATTTTACGGGCTATGTTTATGGAAAAGTGGTCTAAGAATAATTATGCAAGTTTTGCAAAATAAAATAGTGATTGTTGTGGAATGTTGTTGTACCAATCTAAGGGAGGACCAGCAAGGGACATGGGAAAGTTCCTCATCATGAGCTATCAGATAAAATACATGACGAAAAGCGCATATATGTTGTTGGGGGTCCTCTTTGTTATAGAACTTAGTAAGTTTCAGAAGTTCCTAGTGAAGTGGATATGGTTTATATGGTATAGAAGGGTGAATGGGATCATTGCAAATATTATCATAGGAGATCATATTCTTAGATGTTGATGAAGTGTCTTACAAATTAGATATGTGACTTAGCAAAGCCTGAAGGGGGTCAATTTTCGTTTATTGTTGTAGGGATGAGTGGGTTAGTACAAAGACTGATTGGGGGTGTGAGTACACTTGATATTGCTATGGGATGTTTTGTTGATAGGAGGTGTTCTCATTGAGGGATGTTCTTTTGATATGGAGCATTATGCTGATAAGGGTTATTCTGTTGTGAAACATGATATTGAGAAATTTTATGTTAAGGTATGTACTTGCTTGTTGGTATGGTAGATGGGATGCGAGGAGACATCGAATGTCTCGAGTGATTGATGAATAATTGTTCATTATATGTTTGAAAGGGTTAGTAGAGCTAGTAGAAACCTGGGGTTGACTATTTTTAGCGTTTCAAGTTGATTTAAAGTGTAGCGATATAATTGTTGGATGACAAGGTCTTGATTTTGATCAATGAGTTATGCAATGGCAGATGAATGGTTGTAAGTGTATGGAGCAGATTGGGGTGTGAATGGTTACATTTGAACCTTTCTTTTTGCTAAGTAGGCATTAAGTGCAATGGGATTTGATTCTAACATTTCTTCAAAGATAGGGTCTCCCCTATTATAGAAAGGAGGTTAAGATGCCATGGGTAAAAATGAGTGTTCTTATTCTGGCGGATAAAGAATTTGTCCATGATATTTGTGTGGGGAATGGAAGGATTTTTGTCCTACTTCATGGCTATAAAGAATACACGATTCCATCCAAGTTTATGTGTCATAAAAAGGATTGGTTGTGTATGTTTGCTTTAACAATGCTCGTGGTTACGTTGGTGAGGAAAAGGGTGTAGGAAGTGGTGTAGTATGAAGTGGGACTTGTTGTTGAAGTGCGAATGGAGAGGTAGACATGTCTTCAAAAGTTTGATTACGTGCTTGTTGTCTTGTAAGTACCATGATAGGAAAACACACACAAAATCACCTAGAAAATGGAAAACAACTAGATGAGTTGTTTTACAAACAATAGGCAAGAACAAGCAAAGTGTTGTTTTGTATTTATCTTGATTAATTATGAAAAGTGAAATGTGTAATATGGCTAACGAAGGTTCTAGGAAATGGTCGTCTATGGCTGGTTTTAGGTATGTTTAAGGGTGGAGTCCTTGATATACCCGAAGGTACGTGAGGCCCAACTCTATACTTGATGTCGGTACGGGTGTGGTATTGGGGCCTACCCCCTCACTTCATGGTCCTATTGTTATAAGGGAGTCATGTGCTAAGCCAAAATATACCGACAAGAATATGTTTATACTCGTCCAGAACACCAAGTTGGTTTCCCTATTGGGTGATGAAATCCCAATCAATTTCACTTGGGTGGGAAATTTTTGAATGCATTTTAGATTAATGAGTGGTTTGGTTGTGTGTGAGGGAAGATAAGTGAATGCGATGAATTAAGTCCCCTATTTAATACTAGATGATCAACAAGTATGTAATGGTTCATTTTAAAGTCCCAAAGTGAAATTTTTGATTTCTATGAGGAAAAGAAAACAAAGATGCATAGTAGAAAGTTAAAAAAATGAATTTCAGAAACTTACCATCGGAGCGTTCTTATTTTTTATTTTTCCAAATTTTAGCAATTTCGAGCATGTGCTTAGCAAATCCAGAATGTATAATTCCATAGGAAAATAGCCTGTAATCAAATAAGAAGAAACAAAAACAAAAAGGAAAGGAATGTAGATTGATTTATAAAATGATAAAGAAAAGCAAGACAGGAAATCACGGGCGATTGAGCCAATCGGTGATGATTGGCAGTTAGTGAAAATAGTGATCAAATTAATGATAAAATGAAGCAATTAAAAAGGGAAAGGTCCCACGGCATGCCAGAATGTCGAGCATGGTTTTTACCTTGGTTTTCTTGTCATTCAAGAGGGTAACCACCTAACTCAACCTTAGTATGGCGGGGTTTCTAGGATACCCGTAATGTGGACTATGTGATATTGCACACCGTGTAGATAAAAAACAAGGCTCATTCTCCTGCAAGTAAGCCTACAAGTCAAAGCATTTAAACAAGATGATATTAGTAAATAAATGGGCAGATTATTTGGAAAAATCCAATCCCAAAAATCCCAATGACTTTCCTTGGTGGTTATCAACCTGCTTAGAAATAATTAAGCTTTTATTGATATTAAGATTGCAATACAATGTGATGAAATGAAAACATGATAGACTAACATCACTTATTTATATGGATATACATATAGATACTAATGACATGACTTAGATCCACAAATCAGACTCTTGGTCAATATATAGGTTCTCAGACACATTAGATCCTATAGAGTTAACAATGCCTTCCTCTTGGTGAAGTCGATTCAGTCTTGAATGAAGTCTTCAGCAAAGAAATCAGACACTTCCTCCAGAGTTTCATAGAGATGGGATACTATAGTGTCAGTATTAGGGATTTTGGTATGGTGATGATATCAAATTTAGAATTCATATAGTAGTCTTCGTCTGGGATGTCTAAGTCAGCCTCGTAGTTGTGCTCGTATTGTACTAAATCTTCATGGAGCCTTATAGCTTCGTTGTATGTGTTCCAAAATGCTTCAGTAGCCTCACGTATGCGTTGGGTGGTTGCAAAGATAGCTTCAAGACGGTTGAAGGGTGCATTCAAGACTACACAAAGCTCTAGGTCATGAAGGATTTCATATTGCTCCCAATATAGTGGATGTCGAATAACGGAAAAGAATCAGTAATTGGGAAGTTATTACCATCTAGTACCATCTGAAATTATCATATTGGACAAATAGTTAGAAAACAACAGGAAAAAAAAAGCAAGATTAGGCAGATTTAGAAAAATTGAAATATTACGAAATCTCCGGTGATTAGGGAAATCACTAGCGATTTATGTCAATTCTAACAACCTATTAAAACAGAGATGGAAAATTCAATTAAGCTATGGTTTGATATGAATTCAAAGCATTATATGTCCTGATGAATAAATAAAATGGATATTACCTGCAATCCATGATTAAAAACCAAAAAAATGGGTTAATTACCTTGGATGACAAAATGATTTGATTGATAGATGAATGAAGATAACTTGTCAATGAAAATGAGTGGTTTAACAATCAATTCAATGAGTCTGGATCAGTGTCACGTTGATGAAAGATGATGGAGGATAACTTGATCTCTACTATGTTGGAAGTGAAGAAAAATGTACCTACAAGAACGTGAGAATGCTTCCCCAAAGGAGGTCTGAATGTACATATTTATAGATTGTTGGCGATCGGGAAAATCTCGGTGATCACGGAAAATCTAACTAAGTCGGTTAAACAAGTGTTTTTCCTTCCACTTTGAACTAGATTCAATGGATTTTGAAGTTGTTGGGATGGGAGGAGGTTAAAAAAGCACGAACTAAATTAAGTTTTTTTAGGATGAGGGGTTATCTTTTTTAGAAGGTAGTTAGGGATAAGTTAGTGATTTTTAGAAGGTTAGTTGGTTAGAGATTTTTAGAAGGTAGTTTTAGAAGAGGTTAGGTAGTTAGCGAGGTGTCATAGTGAGGTGTGAGGAGGATAAATAATTTATTTTAATTAAATAATTAATCTATAATTTCAGGGATATGAGGGGTATGATGTATGTGAGTATATTAAAATGATCGATAGGGTGATTCTAATGCCATGAAAGGTCGTAAATGTGTCACTTTTGGTCACAAGTGAGCTTAAGACAGGAGATGTATATTTTTTGTGTCTACAATCTCTTGTATTTCACTATTATGACATGTGATGATATTTGGTTAGGGAATATTAAAACACCTCATTTTTATGCTTACCAATCTTTTCTCTTTTGCAAGGGATATTGATGCATTATCCTCCTAAACAGGTGCCTCAAGGGGCCTACCAAGATTAGTGTGTGATTGGACTTGTTCACATGGGATATACCACAACATTTGAGAGATATCGTTATATTGTCCTTTGTACCATAGTTACCTTATCCTCACTTTGTTTCATCTCTTGTTTCACATGGTATACCCATTATGTCCACTATTCTCATTATGTTCACTTATTTATGCGCATGTCTACTCTTATCACTACTTTTAATCATCTTGGACCTTTTTCATTCCTTCATTATTTCTTTGTCTTCCACTCCCATTTTTTTTCCCACCTTGACCTTAGGTTTCCTCCCAAGTCCAACACAATCACAAATGGGTGATTGTGTCAAGATTTGTTTTTACCATGGTGATTGTGTCCAACACAATCACATTTGGTATGTATAATTAAATAATCGTATTATTTTATCATCACTCATTCATCATTCTAGGAACTTCACATTACTTACACATTCAACATTTTTGCTCATATTCACATCTAGTTGTTAGACTTGAGGTTGTGGAGATTTCACTTTTTCTTTTGAGTCACTATAATGAGTTACGACTAGAGGTATTTTTATTTAGTTTTCCCCTTCTCCATCCATAGTGATTCTCTCTTGAAGATTTTTTGTGGGGAGGATCAATGCATCAGTTGTCACACCACTAGTAAGTATCCCTATGCCTTATTTGTGCTTTGTTTCATATTTATTATTATGTGGATGGTTTATCATTTATTGTATAGAATAGGGTAGATGTATGTTTAATTTATTCTATTGATTTTACTTATTATATTATGCCTCTTGAATCTATCAATCTCTTAACCTAACTTTACTTTGAATCCTAGTAGGATACCTCTCTTTATCTTAGGTATAGGCCAAGAAAACCTATAGTTATCTTAGAGTTAGGGTTGTTATTTTTTATAATTGTGACACTAGCGCTCCTTAAGCACCTTTAGTATCTACGTCTTATGTGCAGTCCTAGATTTTATCCCCTAACATTTGAGAACACATGTGGATATCCATCTTAGCCCATTAGATAAATTCTTCTTTTATTCGGATCAACTTCTTCTTTTGTTAGTTTCAACAATACACGCTTGAACATTAGTGTATCTCCCATCTCTAGGTCTTCTTCTCAACTTTGTGGATCATTTTTTTTTCTTGAGCAATGTTAACATTTGCATTATTACACTTTCCATCATTCTAGGTATGTGGGAATTCAAAACCTCTATGTCCTATTTATCCTCACTTGTATCGTGTGTCACTCAATCTATGACCTCTTCCAAATCCAAAGGATCTTCTACCCCTATATGCACTTCATCCTCCTTTGGGTGTTACTTCATTACATGGCATAATATTATCCTCTCCTTCGTGTACAAAATTTCCCCTACCACTACCTTTTCCACAACCTTGTGTGTCCTTATATTTTCCTCACACATCGTTACGTTTGCTTGTGTTTCAACTTCTCATCCACCTTCAATTCATGTTAATAGGCCTCCTCTATTGATTGTACTTGGTTCATTGCAAATTTATTTTAAATTGTAATCCATAATCCATTCATGTGCTGAGAGATATTCTCCATGTTTTCTACATGAATCGCTTGAGTGGTGAGTCAGTAAAAAATCTTCAATTTATTCCTTCACACTGAGCTCTCTCTATCAAAAATTTTACAACTTCTTGAACAAGTAGATTTAGTAGTCCATACACAAGAAATTTTCTTTGACCTTCGCTACCATTCTATCACATGTCTTGATCTTCGGCATGCCTCTTTGCACCCTACCTATCTGGATATTCTCCCACTAAATATATGTGTGAAATTTCAATTTTGTGCAATAAATTTGTAATCTCCTAGGATCTTTCATGTCCTCATACTCAAAATAATTCTCAAATTTTGTTATCTATTCAATTAGCTCCTTTAGTTTCAGACTTCTAGAATAACTCGGGGTACCCAATCTTAGCTTATTCCCCATCTTTCTAATTACGTATAAAATCCTATCTTCTAACCCATCGACTTGTGCATATTATTCTTCATTTGTGGCTTGTGCTCTTTGTTTCACAGGTTTTTCTTCATTATCACTATGATCCTCCATTATAACACCTCGGTGTTGTATGATTTCCATATTTTCTAAATGGGCTTGCATAGTTCTCATCAATTCGGCCAAGTCCTCAATTCTTTTCCTCGGTCCCCATGACCTCTTGCAACATTTATTTTTCGAGTCATTTTGTTTCCTTAAAAATGTGAGATCTATTACATCCACAACTTTCACACCTTCTACCTGACAATCTTCTTATTAGAATATGTTTGAAACGATTTTCTACCCACACTCACAAATGTGGAAAATCATCAATGTTTGTTATTTAACCCTCACACCTTCTACCCAACAATCTCCCTTTGGAAGATTTCCACAATGATTTCATACCCACAGTCTCCTTTGGAAAATTGCTAGCATTTGTGGTGCTTCAAATCACAAGGAATTAAAACCTTGCTATAACACCAAATGACACAAAAATGGTTAGAGATCCCAATGCGAGTCATCGTATACTATGCATCCTTAAGAGATTTGTTCGAAAGTATACAAAAAATATATGTGAACATGGATTGAAATAAAAATAGCGAAAAAAAAAAAACCAATTTTATCAAATTAATAGTAGAACACACATATAGACCAATCACGAACGATGCTGACCTCAACAAGACATTTAAAAAACAATAGTACACCAATGTTTGCACTCGGATATTTCACTTGCAAGCTCAAATCTCAATGATCATTATTTCCTTGCTAAGGAAAATGGGCTTTGTTTATACGGGATAGCAAGCCACCCAAATGTTACATCAAACTTAGCTAGACACATCCACTAGACTCCTAAAATTAAATAACATTACAAGGCCTAAAGGACCCATGACAATAGTCAAAGCGGCATCAACCATGACCTTTGCAACATTGGCGCAGATCTATGGTTATGTCCATCATTTTATAGTATTTTGATGTTTCCTTTAGTCCTTCACGGCTTCCTATAGACTTGTGTGGCTTCCGCGGTCTCCCCTAGTCTTTCGCAACATCCTTAAGTTTGTGTGACTTCCACATAGGCTTGTGCAGTCCCAATAGACTTACACAACGTGTATATAGGATTATATGACATGCTCTTAACACAAACTACTATAACTATTTTTGGTTGATACATGATTTCATGTGAACCTGGATACCCCTACATCATATTGATTTTGATTTTTCTTTTCTGAATTTCAGCATTTGTTGATTATTACTTCTTTAGATACTTAATCACTTGCATATGTTCTTCATAGGTTTGTATGGGCACAAAATTCAATATCCCACAATACATGAGTATGGATGTTAACTTGAGGATCTTCATATCCCTCTATTACGAAAAACCATGTGATTTCTCTATCCTTTTGAATTTCAATTTACTATTATTTTGATATCAACTTTAAGAACTCTCAACTAATTTTCAAGTAACCGAGGCGGCTTCTCTATATCAATATGTTTTTTTAATTTGATATATATGCACACACATCAAAATGATGCATTATGTAGACACCTAAGTTTGGTACTAGACTACTAATTTGTTATAATGTACAAGTGTGTTTGTCAATTATTGATTTAGAATAGGTCATTATTGTCGTGTTTCCTATTTCTTATTGTCCTATGGCATGTTCCTCTTTGTTCTTCTCTCACCTATTTTATTTTCTCTCTCTTCATGATGCTTTCCCATTATTTTGAGTTTTTACCCATTACTATACTAATATTTTTTGATACTTTAAAACATGTTACAATTCTAGCTCTTTTTTGGTGAACTGTTTGACCCTTATTTGGGTCTCCTAGAATTTTGGGCATCATTTGCCAATTTTCCCTACCATTATGTGTCAATATAGGCACAAGTGGAGTTCTAATTTGAATTTAAGAATTCTATAAATGTTGGGTTAATTATTACATTTAGGATGAGATACTCATACAAGGAATGATTATAGAATTGAGTGATAGAAAGACATCCTCGTAACAAAAGTAATTATATGTATTTAGAGAAACATTTAAGCATTTCAAGAAATTTAAAGAACGTCTAGCATATTTTGTTGCATTAATTACATTCTTGGAAGTGACAGGAATTGTTTACATGCATTACCTTCGAGTACATGTTGGATTCAAAGAATTGTTCAGATCAAGGTAATTAATAATAATTGAAAGAATTCATCAAAAGTGAGCAAATTTTTGGAGCACTACAATAAACAAGCACATTTGTGAAATCAGATTTTCCCTTTCTGACTGCTGCTAGAACTACACTGCTACTGTATTAGTAGAGGGACAAAATGGCTGTAGTGAAGGTTCTATGTTATTATGTTTCTAAGCGTTCTTCACGTTGTTGTTAGGGCCTGCACTCAATTAAAGTTTTTGATGATTGTTTCTACAATTGCATTATATCATATATTCCTCTAAATCCACTTTTGTCAATTAATATCAGTTCAAAAAATATTATTTTATGAAATTAGGTCTTGTTTTACTAATTTAAATTTGTTAAGATCTGAATCGTAACATGTGGTAGTTGTATTGCATTTGTAATGTAATACCACTTTCCACATCCACATCCACATCCATATCCCTGCCCTCTTTGCAATATACTTGATCGATAAGTTAAATACTCAAAGAAATAGATTATATAAATTCAAAACCAACTTTAGCAACTAATCCATTATACTTAAGATTCCTTCAACATTCTGCCAACATATGTAGTCGGTAAATGAACATTATCCATTATAATAAGAAACCTGAAAGTTATAACTCCACTTCAATTCTGTAACATATGTAATCTTAATGCTATTTATTGTTATTTTCTTTGGTAACCGGAGGAAATTGAGGTAACCTCGCATTATTGTTAATGGTTGTGTTCAACACAGCTGCTACCAAAGTAGAACATAACTTTATAAAAAAGATCTCAATAGATCAACCAGACATAATATGTAATTCTATGAATCATACTATAACCGAGCAAAATGTCAATTTGGCTTTCGATGGAATAAATTGAACCTTTGCAAATTGGTCTATACCTTTACACCAAAAACATAGAATAAGGGGGTAATACTGAACTTTATCCTCGTTGACCATGAATTATAAATAGAACTCAAACCTTGCAACTTGCCTAATATCCAAACTAAGAATGTTAAGTTTTCCTTGCAAAGAAATAAAACTATTGTAATTTCTGCAACGGAAGCAATTTTAATCAGAAGCTCCGGTAAACCATACAAGTACCCTACTAAAGACTGGTGCTCCATTTCGATTGAACACTTTCCTTCCAAAAAGCAACATGAAATTTTCCAAAAATGTAACAAGCAGACTTTGCCTGCCATTTTCTTACAGAAACATTATGTACATATTATAATAGGTTTCTTTTTGCCAACTCTCTTCCAACCAAAACTTAACACACAATTGTACATCTCCGAGAATTATTGGTCTGGGGAAGGAGATTTCATACTCAGATTTGTATAAGATTAGTCTCATATGTTCCATAAAATTATAGAGAACTATTGCACAAATGGTCACAATTACACTTTCTGCTTGTTTGCATCATGAATCACTTTGTGAAATATGAAACTCCAATCCCCCATGAAACACGAAAGCTTTGTTTCCAGAGAGTCTGCAGAAAGTGCTAATGTCTTTTTCCAGACAGCATCCACCATGAAAGCTTGTAAAATATTTCCACTTTGCAGATTCCAAGCATTGGCACACTTTAACACCCTTGATACCTAACTGAGCATTTCTTCAAAGCTCTTCATGTCAACCCTGTGCCGAAGTCACGGGAATCGTAACTGGCATTGGTGTGACAACTATATTTCTTTCAGGATTTGAAATGTCTGTGCTACCTGCGTGTTGGACAAATTCTGCAGGTGACATTTGGGTGCCATGGCATACACAAACTATTCTGACTTGATTACTGCTATAAGATAAGATCCCACTGATTGTTATCCCCTTTGGACCTACTCCTGTGGTTGTAACCCGGTGCAAAGTTTGTAACAAACCGTTGCCTGATTGAGAACAACTCCTTGCTGGCTTCAAATTGGACTTACCATCTTGATCTGATTTTTCATGGGTAAAATTATGTGCTGTTTGTTTGGTTTGTCCACCTGAATTGTGCTCAGGCACACCATGACTAGAAGAAATTTGTTTCTTCTCATTTAAATCAGAAACAAAATGTGAAGATTTTTACTTGGTGATTCAAGAGGCTTTTCCTGAAAGATTTTAGAGGATGGCATTTCAAACTCTGATTGCACTGAAGTGCATGGGGTTTTCTCTACCACATCTCTGATTTGTGTTGATTGCGGCTTGTGAGATGCTCTTACTTCTAAGGCAGACAAAATATGACCTTCAGCCATGTTTACAGATGGAAATCTAGCTAGAGATTGGACACCCTTCCGTGTTGGCTCACCTGATTTACTTGACTGACTCTTTGTCTCATCACTACTTGTTCCTGCAAATATTTAAGGCAAAGAAACCATATTAAGCCTATAGGGTAAAAGAAGGGGCAGTGAGAAGTATCAATTTCTTTCCCTTTTCCACCTCCAATAAAACCCCTAAATTGATGAACTGTTAACAATTCTCTGTATTACAACAATGCCAATAAAAGCTAAATATAAGAGAAAAAAGTTTCATAGAGAGATCTTTCTCAAATGAACGGATAGACCAAAACTATACAAATATCTGCACAATCCACTAAATAAAATCCTAGTTGCATGATAACGTGCAAAGCTCAATATGGTGTAAAAACGTAATTTATTCTACCAGAAAATATTTCTGTCTGTCTCTTATTGCCTATTGATGCCCATGAGTTCAAGCGATGGCTAGAATAAGCGCAAATTATATAACCAGAATAAAATGTACTTTCTTGCCAAAGGCATTACAAATGAATCACTATGGTGTGATTTGTTGTCAATCGGGATTAGTGAGCAGTCTATCAGTCATACATTCCAAAAAGACATTGCAAACATATTCAGAAGTCAACAAAATACTATTCAAATGCTTTTTTGCAATATTACAGGGGGCTATTGTGCAATGATTCCTTGCTCTACAAATTTCATGGCTCATGCTTCTTGAATCTTAATTAAGTATTGACACGAGATTTAAATTCCTTTGTCAGGATTTCTATAATACTCCTCTACTGGACAAGGGCTCAGTTCACTCCTCTCGCAAGGAAAATGAACAGAGCCAACTCATTTGGCTAAAACTCTTAGTCAAACTCGACAAGTTTATGGAGTGTTTTTCAACTTTTGCAAAGCTCAGCTAGTCCAATGCAAGACTCGTCTTCCTGAAGCGTAAAAGGAAATCAACAAAATGAGATAAAGGGAAGAAATGTAACTGGATTTGTTTTTTCATGTTAAAGCATCTGTGAATGGGAAACTTGCCAAAGAAGGGCTGTTGGAGTAAGAAATAGTTGTTTCGTTTTAGTTTGATTTGCCAAGGCTTTTCCAGCATTCCCAAAACAACTTATGTAACTGTATTGGTCACTAAGAAGGAATAGGTTTACAGAAGATATTTTTAAGGAATCGAGATTCTTTGTTTTCGTCAAACACGTCCTCCAGATCCTAACAGAATTGCCAATCCAAATAAAGGGATTTTCCCAGCTGCAATGGCAGGTCTTAAGCCTAAATCGTGACAAATGTTTTATGCAAAAATTTTATGCTTCAAAAAGAAAGAAAGAAAGAAAATAACCTTGAGAAGATTTTTGACACAGTGCAGGTTGTGGAAGAACTCTTGTGCAATGATCCTCCGGATGCATGGGAATTTTTCACTGATATTGGCGCTCCCTTGGCCGGTGGTGCTTGATGACCAACTTGGCAGTGTTCCTTGAATGGGAATTTCGGAAGGTGGAAGACCATGGGTAGAAACAAGGTGGATAACATTAGGCACATGTGTTGTATTAGATTTTGAAATTTCGGTCCTGTGGGTTGTGATGCCAATTGGCAAAGGTATGCACTGACCATTGGTACCAATCACTGGAAATGGGTAAGGAATTGGTAGAACAAAAAATGTAGGGGTGGTATGGGGTCTGTTATCTATATTTTCCCCCCCGGGAAAAGTATTTGATCAGCCACGACCCCGCACAGAAAGAACCAGAGAAACCACATTCAAACCTTGCAAATAGGTTGCAGAGGGACTCTACAATGAAGTGGCAGCGCCTGCAAAGGATCAAACGACCCTGTGCAGTGAAAAATTTGAGAAATGGCTCTGTCAAGTGAACCCGTGCCTTAAATTCATCAAACGGAGTTACGGGAGGGCTCAACAATGAAGTAGCGAGTGTCACAGATGAAGCCGGGAGAAAGAAAAAGAAGAAATGGCGAAGATCCTAAGTCTTTAGGCTCAAAACAATTCAGAACGAGTCCAAAAAAAAACTAAGTATGGAGGAGGTGGTGGAGAGAGCCGCATGTCAAAGCGACACATCATCAAGGTTGAATCCAAAAAGGGATACTCAAACAAGTGCTAGGTTGCCACGTGTCCCATGCCCGAAATGGAATCAGAGTCAACATAAGTCAAAAGGTGGATAGGGAGGGCCTCAAAAGAGACTAAGTATAGAATACCCCATGGAGACTACCACATGTCGGTTTGGCACTATTTTAAGAGAAAATGGCGGGGGCTAAATCTCAAGGGTGCGCGAGGCCGCCACGTGGACCCTACAGGGGTAGACTCTTTAAATATTGCACCCCACAACCCTAATATTCAAATGACCATATCTTTCAATGAAGGATCAGATTTGAGTGAAAGAAGACTTTTTGGAAGCGTCTCGACACCCTCTACGCCTTGGGAGCATAAAATATCATTTTGGGAAGGCTCTGGTAGGTGAAAACTAGGAAAAAGTATTCGGGCTATTAACACGAATCGATCTCTTCAACTACATTTGATTCGATTTGTCTCTTGGGAACCATAATTGATAGATTTGGGGTGGATTTGAAAGGAGCATTGATATTCAGTGGTTGAGCTTTCAAAATGGGATTCAATGCGTATCTCAAGGTGGTTGGAGCAGGATTCGATTTCTTCCTTCTTCTCTCTCCCATTCTTTCTATATATTGTAACAAAGGGGCACATTCAAAGGTTGTTCATTTTTTCTCTCTACCTCCCCCTTTTTTCCTCGGGGTCAAAAATGGAGTTCGAACCTCCTCCCTACTCTGTAAATGGATTTTTTCCTCTTGCTCGTGAATGATGTTCTATGCAAACTTCTGAAGCAATAAAAAAGTGTTTTGTGATGCATTTGTCCATCCTTTGCTCTTTTTGGTTGTTTCTTCTTGCCTCTCTTCATTGCAGGGTACTTGTGCATGTTTTGGATGTTCGTTTACAGATCTGGGAGCTATGTTTGTTGGGTTTGAAATGTTTTCTATGTGAATATGATCTTTGGCCTGTGATGTAGTTGTTCATCCTCTCCATTGCTCACCTCCCTTCATTTCATGGCAGTTTGGTTAGATGATCAACAATTTTCCTTCTCTGGTGTATCACCATTTTAGTGTAGGCTCTATTTTCCTTGTTTTCTTTCTCTCCCTGTCTCCTTGGATAGTTAGATTAGGATTAGATTAGCTTTCCTACACTAGAATAGCTTGTGGTAGGTAGTTTAGGAAGAGGAACTAGCCTTCTCTAGAGAGTTTTCCCATTTGCAAAGTCCCACACTTTGGGGAAAACTCAATGTTATGCAAATCACACCAAATGAATCTTCCTTAGAAAAGCAGATCTAACGACTCATTTGGGGGTGTTGTGATTTTGTACTAACAGTTTTTGGCATGCCTAGTAGGATGAGGTTTGAAACACCTTACCACTTCATCTTAGCAGGTTGATGTGTTCCTGTTAAGGGTCAGCCTTTTCGAGGCACTTTCAAGCACATCTTATGACTCCATCTAGTCAACAACCCCATTTCTGAAGTTGCACACCTTTTCCCATCCATTTCCACCCATCTTCATTCACTTTTCTTTCTATATCTCCCATTTTCTTCCATTTCATGAAGTTATGCAATCATGACTTCATTCCCTTCATGGAACTCACACTTACAGTAGCAATGCAGTTCACCTCCATTGTATTTTCCAACACCACCAAATCAATATTATAATCAGATCCAGAACCATTATGCTTACCCATTTGAGCGAGTCAAAACTAGTTTGGCTATGGAGCTTATCAAGAAAAAGGGGATGCAGATAATGGTGGCAGCTACACAGAATATGTTGGTTTGTTAGAGAAGATCCAAAAAATTGAGGCAGCATGGTGCAGACTAGGGCTACAGCACAAATGAAGGCATTCAAGATTGGTTACAGGGCACCTTGTGCATGGGAATGCCCTTTTCCAAGAGACTACAGCCCTCATGAGAAGATTGACTTCATGGTTGAAATGTTGCCTCAACTTGCACAATGGACTGAGGAGATTGAGGCTTATGAGTTGGATACAAGAAAACCTTGTCAATGGGTAAGTCAACCACCTCCTAGTTTTTATTTTCCTCTTTTTCAATCTTTATCATTTCAGCAGTATCATGAGTCAAGCCCCTCAGTTTCTACCCCAAATGTTGGTTTCTCTTCTCCATCCCCTGATCTTCCACCTCATCTCAGTTCTTCTGCCCTTTTCCCTTCCAAGCAATCATCCCCTCCAAAGAAACAAGAAGCTCCACCTCCCTCTCCACCACAAACAATAGAAAAACTAGTTGAACACCAACCTGCCACTCCTCTTGCTTCCCCAAATCCATGTTGGGGAGATGAAAATCAAATAACCAGCCAAGGGAAGCAAGAAGTGGAGCCCAATAAAGAAGAAATGATAGACAATCTGAGGAGTTGGGCTGAAAAATTTGGGTTTACAAAGATCCCCTTGATGGTCAAGCCAATAGAGGAGGTCAGAGTTGAAGAACTAGTAGTGGTGAGGCTGAGTTTGTAGTAAAGGAGGAGGACCATACAGTTTCAGAGGCTCCAAGTGTGGAGCAGGCTACAAGATAACCTTCAGTTCTTCCTTCCACTTCATCCCCTTCAAGATCTAATGTTGAAGAAGAGTTTGAGCTTTCAAAATTCATGTTTGGGGATGAAGGGAACCATAAGTGAGTCAATTGTAGATTAGGAGGACACCATGAAGGAGGTAGAGCATCTGCGGATGGGGACAGACAACCTTGAGACTATCATCGATTCGGAGGATTATTTTGATGGAGAAAATCTGAAGAGATAACACTTTTTTTCCTCCATTAACTAACTTCCAAGCATATGAGCTTGTTGCCATGGAGGACATTCAAGAATAGCATTTTGCACTCCACTACACCTCTCTGAAACCAAGATTGGGAAATACGAGTCCTCCATGTTCTCCACATGAGAAAGAAGAGGAACATCTAGCTCAAGTCCAGTTAAAAGGAGCATATGGAGGTGACCATGACAGATTCAGAGGCAATGAATCATGATTCGGATTGCACAAGAAAATATAGACCCCTCTCTCATTTAACCTCTCCAAAAATATGACTTTGGAGGAGCACGAACTCACTAGCTTCATATTTGAAGATGAGGCTTCATATGGTGGAAATAATGAAGATTTTAAGATCACCATGCAAAAGGGAGAGAATTTGCTACATCGGGACAAGTAAAGAGTTTGATATCCTATCGGACTCAAAAGAATGTCTTCAACCACAAAAACCTCTTTGCCATGGAAGAGAACATGCAAGCAGAACCTACGGTTTGCAACATACCTCCTAAACCCAAGTTGGAATATATTGATCTTCCAAAAGTCACACACTACTGCAGAGGAGGAGAAAAGGCGGGAAGAGGATGTCATCATCTCTCTCACACAATCCATCAAGAAGGTCCACAAGAAGACTCCATTTTGGAGTTGAATTTGAGAGAAATGGGCACATCAAAGCATCGAGACCATTCCCAATCAGGTACTTGGCTTCATTGGAGCCAAGGGAGAAGCCAAAACCAGTCATGCCTACTTTAGGGCATGAGGATGAGTACCAAAGTACCAAGGGTCACCATCAATACCTTTAGGAGTCTAATGCAAGTCATCTTGAGGAGGTATTTTCCATTAATGTTGATACCTTGATGATTTGGGTGGAGGATAGGATTATAGCTAGTTTTTCACTCATACAGGCAGCTATATATCTGTCAAACCATTTGCATGTTTGCCTCTCTCAAGAAAGGGAAGCTACTTCTCCCTGCCAGTTGTAGAATTTGTTTAAGCATTCTTTCTCTCTAGTTAGTTTAGGAGTAGGATTAGATTTTCTTTCAACAAAAGAAGTGCTTATGCACACTCTGCATGTCTCATTTGAGGCATGTATGATTTGGTCTTTGTATATAAGTATTGTCCATTTTTCTCTAAGGATGCAAAAGGCCAGGTTCTTCACTATTTATGGTAGAAGAATCATAGTTGCCTATAGCAGTTGCAAATTCCAAAAATAATTCAAACATAGAGCAACTAAAGTCATTTCAAAACAGTCCATTTCAAGGACAGCTAAAAGCCCCAAGTAAATACAATTTTCTACTCTCAAAAACTCCATTTAAAGATTTTCTTATGAAAATTAAGAGTGTAGATAGCAGGACAGGTCAGGGTCATAAAAACATAGAAAAGGCATGCAGTCGGGCTGCAATGGCTCAGGGATAAGATCTTCAAAGTTCATATCAGTTTCATGTTTATCAGGCAGACTCCATGCCCAATGGATGCTTTTAGGCCATTGGTCTCTTCATCTAGCAGGAAGATGTCCCTATGAGTCACCAAATTGTTATCCATATTTCACCCCCCGGGAAAAGTATTGGATCAACCACGACCCCGCATAGAAAGAACCAAAGAAACAAGATTCAAAGCTTGCAAACATGTTGCAGAGGGACTCTACAATGGAATGGTGGCAAATGAGAAGGATCAAACGACCTGTGCGATAAAAAATTCGAGAAAGCAGATTTATCAAGCGAAACCGTGCCTTAAACTCATCAAAAAGGCTACATGTGGGCTCAGAAATGAAGTAGCGGTGTCATGTCATAGATGAAGCCAAGAGCAAGAAAAAGAAGAAAATATAAAGATCTGAAGTCTTTGGGCTCAAAATAGTTCATAACGAGTCCAAAAATTGACCAAGTATAGAGGAGGTGGTAGAGAGAGTCGGGTGTTAGAGCGGTGCATCGTCAAGGTTGAATCCAAAAAAAGGAGACTCAAAGGAAAACTCGGTTGCCGCGTGTCCCGGGCACTGAAACAAAAGTAGAGTCAATAGAAGTCAAAAGGTGGAAAGGGCGAACCTCAAAAGAGACTAAGTATAGAAGACCCCACAGAGGCCGCCACATGTCAGTCTAGCACTATTTCAAGAGCGAAGGGAAGGGGAAAAATATCCAAGGTGCGCGAGGCTGCCACGTGGAACCTATAAGGGCTAGACTCTTTAAATATTGTGCCCCACAACCCTAATATTCAAATGGCCATATCTTTTAACTGAAGAATCAGATTTGGGTGGGAGAAGACTTTATGGAAACATCTCAACACCCTCTACGACTTGGGAACATAAAATATCATTTTGGGAAGGATTTGGTAGGTGAAAACTAGGAAAACGTCTTCCAGGCCATTAACACAAAATTTGATCTCTTCAACTACCAGATCTGATTAGATTTGATCCACCGAGGAACCAGATTTGACATATTTGGGGTGGATTTGAAAGGAGCATTGATAAAGGAGCATTGATATTCAGTGGTTGAGATTTCAAAATGGGATTCAATGCATATCTCAGGGTGGTTGGAGCAAGATTCGATTTCTTCCCTCTTCTCTCTCCCATTCTTTCTATATATTATAATAGAGGGGCACATTCAAAGGTTGTTGTTCATTTTTTCTCTCTGCTTCCCCCTTTTATTCCTCGGGGTCAAAATGGAATTCAAACCTCCTCCCCTGCTCTGTAAATGGAATTTTCCCTCTTTCTCATGAATGATGTTTTGTGCAAACTTCTAAAGCAATAAAAAATGTGTTTTGTGATGCATTTGTCCATCCTTTTCTCTTTTTGGTTGTTTCTTCTTGCCTCTCTTCATTCACGAGGTCCTTGTGTATGTTTTAGATGTTTTTTTGAAGATCGGGAGTTTGTGTTCGTTGGATTTGAAATGTTTTCTATGTGAATCTGATCTTTGGCCTGTTATGTAATTGTTCATCTTCTCCATTGCTCACCTCCCTTCGTTTCATGGTAGTTTGGTTAGATGATCAATAGTTTTCCTTCTCTGGTGTATCATTGTTTTAGTGTAGGCTTTGTTTTCCTTGTTTTCTTTCTCTCTCTGTCTCCTTGGATAGCTAGATTAGGATTACATTATCTTTTCTACACTAGAATAACTTGTGGCAGGTAGTTTAGGAAGAGGAACCAGCCTTCTCTGGAGAGTTTTCCCATCTGCAGAGTCCCACACTTTTGGGAAAACTCAATGTTATGTGAATCACACCAAATGAATCTACCTTAGAAAAGCATATCGGCGACTCATTTGGGGGTGTTGTGATTTTGCACTAACAGGTCTGAGGCATAGGCTTCATTATTTGTAGGCGGCTTCTAGATCTTGCAAATTCACTTTCACCCTCTTCGGCATTGGAGCTTGAGCTCTTATGCCCATTCTCGAAAGATCCTTTAAGTTTTTCTCTTCACTACTAGAGTTTCCTCCGAGGCTCTTGGTTTTCCTCGGTGGGATTCAAGTGGAAGCGGTGGCGTCAAGTACAACCACGGCTACTCAAATAATCGACAAGATTTCTCATTGAAGCTCAAACTTTCATAGATTCGGTGAGGCATATGTTGTGATGAAATTCATCAATTATTTGGATGTAATGAAAAACTATAGTAGTTTATATTTTTGTTTTGGGTTTTCTTCGGGTAGTAGCTAAGAAAATAGGAAGCGAGTCATATCGGTGGCAAGAGTTATTGGGGAAGCACTTTGGATATTCATCACATTTTCAATGATGCCATGTGCCCTAGAGAGATGTCGATGGTCACATGAACTCACAACTAATGTGCAGTTTGTAAGGAGTTATTGATTATGAATGGTGAGGGAGAAAAGGAATGAAGAAAGTATGGGATCACGGAGGTCGTGCTGAAGAAACCCATTAATTGGGAAAGGCGGTTAAAGCGAAGGGGCATTCTGCATTCATGTGTTGTCATTACATAGACAAAGGCAGAGCTTCTAGGTTGGGTTACCCTTCCTACGTCCTTCACATTTTAGATAAGTGTGATGAGCATTATAAATATGCTCGATTATAATTTCAATACACTAATTAATAAAATACTTTTGTTTTCGTCCTTACACAATTTTCTTTTCTCACGATTGATATAGCCATTCAATAATTTTATTAATTATGTTGGAGCGTGGTACCACGTGGTTAAGCTTCTTAACATCATCGTTGCGCTTGATTGCTTGTCATCCACTGTTTCATCTACCCGGACATGTCCCTGATGGTCTCCTCATTGAGAATCTTATCATGTTTACTTCACACCTATTCGCCACCTCCTGAATCTCTTTGTTGATGGCTATATCGGTGGCATACTTTGTTATTGCGGTGTCTTTCTTGGTCATGGGGTTTTAAGATGGAATTTACTATTTTATTGGGTAATTTTATTTATGGCTTCAGTTTTACCACCGAGGTCACTCACTCTTGCTCCTCCTTGGGAGCTTCTCTGCAACGCCCCTACCGATTCAACACATTTTTGTCTTCTCTTCTCATTTTTAACCCTTATTGTATGCGTAGATAAATTTGTTCAATGTAGCTTGGTATTGCATGTAGGCAACTGTAACAGCCCGCCTTTTCTTATGTCGGACCCCGAGAGGCCCGCCCCTCCCACTACAAGAATTTCTTCCCATTTCTTTATTGTTTGTTTTACAATGTTTTCCTTGCATTTATCAAGGGATCATTTTCAAGGAAAACGTTCTCAGAATCTCCATAAACCATCATAGTGTCAAAGATCGTTAGAGAGATTTCCATCGACTATTTTTTTACGTGAAATGGACTCCATTGTAACAAGATATCATCTCGAGAAGGTTGCGATTAAATAGGATCATGGTACCGGTCAATCGGCTAGTCGAGTAGTGACAAGTGGAAAAAATGAATATTGATAGTCTACATGAAAATTGTTTTGAGACGCGTCTTGGAAGGTCGAATAAAAAAATGGTGGGCCCCGCTATTGCTAGCTAGAGGGGCCCTCTGCTAGGTTTGGCACACTCGTTTCCCAACGAGTGCTTGGCCACCGTGTTTGATTATAACATTGCCACTTGAGTGCATTTGGCGATATAGAAAGCCATAAGATTGAGCTTGAACTCATTTCGTGGTCTCAAATCAAAGTCCCAAAGGAATGGACCCTATCCAAAAAATTCATAGAAAAAAATCAACCTAAATTAGAAAATGCTACCACAGTAAATGAATATCGAGCAAATGTAACTTTTTCCTTTAGATCTAAAAAACCTAAATGTGAAATATCTAGATCTAGTTCCTTTAGATCAGATAGCTCATTTTTCTTTGCAGTAGAACCTTCAAGAAGATCTATAAAAGAACAAACTTATATTTGTAGTCACAATAGTCTGATTCATGATCCTAACACCGATTACCTTTGGTGCAAAGATTGTGAATAGATTATAAAGCAAAAGTATGTCCCTTCTAATGGTCCAACCATAAGTATGGCTTCTAGAGAAATAGAAATCTTTGTCTCTATCCCCCTTTAGAAACTAGTGAAATTCTCTCTCGGGATGAAAAACAAAACAACTATTTTTGGTATCAAAGAGCTGTAGATAGAAAAATTTATCCATCATAATCTTCTAAGATGCTAGACTGAACAAATAAAGCTATTAAAACAATTCATGATTGCCTACAGATCTCAAGAATCCATTCTTGTTGAAATGGAGAAAAATTTGAAAGCTATAGAGCTAAACCAAAAGGAGATATACAATCTGCTCTTAGATTGTTAAATACTAAAGTTGATGATCTCACTAGTCATGTCAAAAATTTGACAAAAATCTAGAATATGTTTCTAAGAATGTGTTAGTCTTTCCCGAAATTCCTAGAATTGTTACAAATATTGTTCAACCTTTAGTCATCCAGTCGGAAGATAC
The DNA here is from genome assembly GCA_018340775.1 of Taxus wallichiana var. yunnanensis. Lineage (NCBI taxonomy): Eukaryota > Viridiplantae > Streptophyta > Pinopsida > Cupressales > Taxaceae > Taxus > Taxus wallichiana. The sequence goes on from CM031241.1 coordinate 467,218,695, forward strand.
TAAGAAAGACATTGCTTCCAAGTTAGGCACTAGTCATAAGCTAATCCAGAATAGTCTACATCAGTTACATGAATCCTCTCTTGATTTAACCCAGAGGGTAGACCAAATTCGTGAGCATGTCAAGCCTATTCATGAAATTGCCCCACAACTTGAGAAAATTCTAGAGAACACTAAGAAACATGAGGAATTAGAACTAGATTGGTCTAAGAGAGTTTCTTGGTCGATGTTGCGAAAGAACCATGAATCTTCAAATGGTCATAAAGCAATTCTCTTACAAAATATTCCTTTGTTCCTACCAGAAGTAAAATCTATAGAGAAAGGCTCTATAGGAATGGCTAAAATTACTCCTGAGGATGCAGAAAGTATGGTTATCATGGAAGAAACTTCTAAATCTTCTACTTATGAACTGTAACATTCCCATTTTAAGACTTTAGAACCAAGTGATTTTTTTTTACAATAATAATGTTCACTGTTCTAAATAAAGCAATATTTAGAAAAAACATTCTCTGCCAATCAAATTCAATGGATAAACATATGCAATTTTAATGACTCAATGAATCACCGATCTATTCATTCCATAACTCGGTGAGCTACCAATCTATTTATGTTATCTTATGTATTGAATACATATTGTATACTTCATATAATTATTCATCCTACCCTACACCGGGTACTAAGTGATTTGTTTAAAGAACATATCTGAATATATGTTACCAATATTCATCTAATATCACATTGTTTTAAACTTAGCTACATAGGACAATGTAACTAGCAGTTTGCGATACTTTGGCCAAAGATTTATAACATACTGTGTATGTCACTATTCCTAGACGGCATACTCGTCATGTTGGAATACATCCTTCACCTCACTCTTCTATTATCATGGTTGGTCTTTACTAACTACCATCAGTCCACTTGTTCTGGGTTTAACCCTAGCCCTGGATAGAAACATTACCTATTATAGGAATATTCTTAAAATGGCTTAGGGTAGATGGGAATACTTGTTTGACCTAAGTCATCTAAATGTGCCAATGTACCCTGATTCGTTGGAAGCTAATTCCTATCCTAAATATGTTCCTTTAAAGACCTAGAGGGAAACTAGGTTTAAGTCGAGTTCTAGATGTGTGTAGATCTAGATGATCAATCTGAGAAGGGTGATGCCACATGTAAATTACAACACTATATTCTTGAGAAGACCCAGGCCTTCTTGAAAGTACAACCATGCAGTTGGCATGTGCCAACATCCTACAGAAACTACCTCATCGAGATGTACATACCCCCAAGGAGATTGTTAATGCTTTGTTAGTTTGGGTTATTTCATGATTACAACAATCCTTCTAAACCCTAGTCCAACACACATAAAAAGTTCCCCCTAAATTTGATTCATTTAGCCTCTTAAGACTTTTGTTATATTCATTGTCACTTTTTATGTTTGAACACATAGTTAAACTGCCAATTAACCATAACTGTACAGTGTTATGATATGTCATATTTAAAAAGTACAATTTTTTTTTGGAAAAGTTCAACGCCAGAATATATCCAATATAAAGTAGACTTCATACAAAATGAAGTCTAATAAGTCGTAGTCATATTTCCAAACCTTTTTGGTTTATGAGCAATTAAGAAAGAGAAAGAGTCTTTCTCTACATGTTAAGTGTTAGGGTTTATTCTACCCAATGTCCACATTTCTCAATGTATGTTCACCACACTTTACATTACTATGTCATACAGTTTATATAATGAATATCATAATCTGCAACTTTACAAGCTGCATCACAAGTAGGGAGATTGAACTAAATCCCTCTATCCAACTTATTAAAAGATATCCAATTAACATTTAAATAATATGAAGAATAACAATAAGATAGAATCCATCTCTTTCATACAAGTACAAAATAAGTTACACAACCAATACAGGTAAACTATTAACTTCCAATTTAACTTTATAACTTATACATTACAAGACTTATGCATTTAGGTATCTTTGCATAACAATCGTCTTCATTATAAAAGAATACTAATTTTCTATCTCAATACAATCTTAAGAACGAATCGAGTTCTTCACACAAATCGAGACTTAAATCAGCCAATGTATCATATAATTTTTGCCTTCTTTATCACTTCACTTACGAGTCCATCTACAAAAATTTCTAGCATGGGTGAATTCAATGAACCGAGCATGATAAGCACTAAGCCTTAAAAGCGAAGTGCATTCCAATAATTTTTCCATTTAAAAAACTCGCTTTAATGAGACAATTATTACATCATAATATCAATACAACAATAGAAAATGGAAGATCAAGTATATTTTTAACTAATTGAATTCACTTCCAAGAAAAGGACAAAATATAATCCACTATATCAGCCTTACAAAATTAGAGTTTAATTGATCTTATCAAATATCCTTAAGCAAACAACAGATCATATCTTCTCATTTTTTCCTATTCTATCATAATAGAATACAACATTTAACTTTGCTTTAAGCCAAAAGAAGGGTTTACAACATGGTTCTAATTAGGATAATTCATCTAACTCATAATCAAAAGAAGAAGAGAATCATTACCACTATGCCCAAACACAAAACATCCAAAAAATAAAACTAGAATCATAACGTGAATTAACTGTTTCATTTAAAGGACAACTACCTTAAAATTTAACATTTAAGATATTCACCAGAACATAATCTCATTTCAATCCAAGAAGGAAGAGAGAATCAAACAGTCTACCTGCAAGTCTAAATCTACTTCCACATATAAGAAGTTAGCATTTAAAGATCTGAATCAACGTTCACAAATCAAGTAGACTCATACATGAGTTAATCTCTACTCGAGTCCATCCAAGGAGAATTCATAAAAAGATAGAGTACAAGAGACAAAACTTACTCATCTCAAACCAAACAAGCAAGCCTTGTCAAACAAACATTCTTCCAAACAAGTTTACATTTTCTGTTCAACAACTGAATCATCTAATCTCTTCCTACAACATTTCAACAAAATATTTGAACAAGGAAGACCAAACAACTCATAAAGAAATCTCCATTTCAAAAGAGAATCAAAACAGAAAAGTTCAACCAATGATCTATCCAAGACTGAAGAAAGCACACTGCCATATTCCTTAAACTTCTTTACCTTCAATGAACATGAGTTTCAATTCCATACTCAGAATGAAATACAAATAGCAGTCCTAAAACACAGTCTATTCTAAAGGAATCACATTCCTTTCTTTTATAAAGACACAAGGTGTATTTACTATATCCAACAAGAGATAGAAAAATAACCGATCAGTAAGCTAAACATGCTCAGATGTATCAACAAACTCAAAGACTGAAACCCCATTGTCAGGCTTCATTATTGCATTACAAAAGAGTAATCAGTTCTTGATTCAATAAGTATTATAATACAAAAACTATTTGAACAGAGACAAGTAATCCCTCCATAACAATACAGAGTACTAAATTAATAACTCTTCTTTAAAACAATCCCCAGAACTTATCTTAAGAGATTTGAAGATGCAAGTTTCAACAAAACAAAGGGGAAAAGAATACCCTCAATAAAATGCCATTTCCATCCCAGAAAAGAAGAAATAGTTCTAAAAAATAATTACCAAATTCATTCATCAAACAAGGACGTTTTCAGTTAAGATCTCTAAGAGTTTTCCTAACAACTCAGCCAACTATTCTCCCAGTTTTCTTTGAGCAATAGTTCAACAAAAGAGTTCAATGTTTTAAACATTTATTATAAGTAAAACCCAACTCAAAATAATAGAACATAGTCGACACGGAGTCTCAACAAAAGTTCATTACTACACAATTAACAAAATACGAATGCGGTGAAAAACACGAACCTTCATTAACAATCCAAAATTTCACCAAATAAAACATAGGTACAAAGCCACATACAACGTCAACAACATTACGCGTACCCAAGATACGGACACCGGTTCGAACAACAAGTGGTTCCAACACAAGTTCATGTCAAAACGTGAAGCCCAAATACTAGCTCCAATAGAACCCAAGGTTCCCACAAAGTTCAGAATCCACACAAGTAATAAAATATGAGTGTTGTGTATATTATAAAATTCCATTAACAGTTCAAATGGTCATTAGAAAATAACACAAGCTCTATGCCCTATACAGACTTCAACAACAATTCAGTCGTCTCAAGAATCAAAACACGATTCCAAAGTACAAGAACCTCTAACAACAGTTCAGGGAAAAAAAAGTAATAAAAATGCGTGCAGAGCCATATACTAACTTCAAACAACAGTCCAGAGCTACCCAGGTTTCCAAACGTCGGTTCAAAACAACAAGAAGCTCCTACACAAGTTCATATAAAAACACGAAGTCCAAATACAAGCTCAAATGGAACTCAAGGTTCCCATATGGTTCAGAATCCATATATTGCAATGAAGGTCAGTTCCAACACCACAACAACCTTGTATACACAATTCAGAAATGGAAAACAGAGCTACTAATACAAGCTTCGCATGCATGTATCACTATTAATTATCACAAAGATAGTTTTAAAACCAACGTAATTTTTGCCATGGTTTCATATCCAAGATGACAGAGATTATAAAACCCAGTAGACAAGTAACCAGATAAAGCATGCAAGCCAAGAATCTCAAAAGAGCAGAATCATTTTAATGAAACATTTAGAAGAAAGCAAGAGATCTTAAAGATTAGAGCCTATCATGCCTAATAGTGCTTCTTCCAAATCGAAGGAGACCTCCAGCCGAGCTCAAAACTTCTCCTCGTCTCCACGAAAGATCAAACAACCATATTCTTTTTCCACATTGTCTCTTATACATCCCACGAACCGAAAATAGATCAAAAACTTCAAAAATAGCCATTAAGTGTAGTTCAATCTGCTGGTTCGAAAAACTAGAGAGCATGCAGAGCAAAAATCACGAAGTATGCAAAGTGAAACAACCCCATACAAACCCGTTTGCATGCCTTCCAAAACGGTTTGAGCACGAGAACCGAAAACAATAAATTCCATTAAATTCTATTTTCCTACCTATCCTTCCTTGCCACCACCTTCCAAGTCTAGCGAATTCCAAATCAAATTTAACATGAAATTCCATTTTAGTGACACTTCCACATAATCCTCCGCCAAGTCAACTAGCCCCCTGCCACAACTGGCAGTACTTCTATGCAATTAAAACCTTATCAACAACTTAAATGCCATTGGAACCATCGCCTATGATACATGTGACCCATTAGGTTCCCATTTAAAATAGTTTAGGATAGATCCCTTAGAACTTAGGTTAGATCTTAGGTTAGCTTATAATATGTAACCTTAGGATATAACCCCAACATAATAGTTTTAAGCATTAGGTTAGTTCATCACATAACCATATAGCATTATGTTTTAGGTTAATTTAATTAGCCTAATAACCTCTCCAAAATCCTTTAGCACAAAACTTAGGTTAGGATAAAAATTTAGTTAAGTAACATAGCTTGGGCAGCAAATATTCTTACCTAGCTTAGGATTTCGTAGGATAGTCCTTTTCAGGATCCCGAATCCTCCCAATGTCATGAACAGATTGTATTTCATTTATGCCAAAGCATTGTCCTGCCACGATTGATCTCCAAAGACCCAAGCACAACATACAACTGAATGGAAATACGTTCACACAAAAATCAAAGAACTTGTAACAACAAAGTTCAGTCAATATGTCACTTAATTCATGGAATGTCAATTTACCATTCGTTCAATAGAGCAGGTTTAAAACATTCCTTGGATCACTGAAATTGATCCAAGGATGAGTCAGATTAATAGATAAGCTTTCAACTCCTAAACCAGATTGCAACTCACCTACAGAAGTGAAAAATGGATTCAAGGAATTCATTCTAATTCGGTCTAATGATCTTAAGAGCATAAAAGATTTATCCATATCAAGCATGATCTCATCAATCAAAAGAATGTATCTTTATAAGGAAGATCACATGTCAACACTTGAAATGCAAAGGAGGAAAAATAACAACTGTCAAGGGTGTTACATGCTTCCCTCCTAAAAGAATCATCATCTCAATGATTACCTCTTTTAACAATTTACATCAAGGACAATAAATTCATTCACTCCTCTTACCATAAGTCAAAATATATTAGAACCTTATAGTTCAAGAAATCAACATTAAATAGTTTTTATTCAAATCAAATAAATATCTTCCCAAAACTGGCATACTTATTGCCGTATAAAGATAAAATCATAAATTTTTATCAGTCAACAAAATCAATTCTATTCAAATAGGTATGGAAAAGTAGTTTTCATATCTTCTAGATTTTGCAAGTTACACTCTCTTCGTTAAACTGGTCCCACTAGACCTTACATTGACTTATTTTTGATTTCTTAAATACAACTGGCAAGTTTCTAGTACTCGAATGGGTTTAACAATGATTATTCATGGGTCTTGGACCTGCAAGGAATTCCAATTTAACACATGTGATAAATCTGAAATGTATTTCTTAAGCAAAGAAATATGGAAATCATCATGCATTTGTGACAAATCAGGTGGTAATGCTTAATGATAAGCTACAGGGTTGATTACTTCAACTATTTCAAAAGGTCCCACATAAGGTGGTGATAACTTGGCAGCCTTGCCAAAAGTTATAGAATTATTTTTCAGTTTAACCAGATGAAAAACCTTCTCACCAAGTTCAAATTTCCTGTCAACCCGCTTTAAGTCAGTATAACTCTTTTTCCTATTTACTGCTTCTTTCAAGCGTTCACGAATCATTTTAACTTTTTGTTCCATTTCCGTAAGGATTTCAGGTCCAATTACCTCTCTATCTTCTGTGTTATCCCAACTAATATGGGTTCTGCATTTTCTTCCGTATAATGCCTCGAAATGTGCCATCTTAAGAGAAGCATGATATGTATTATTGTATGCGAATTCAACTAATGGAAGATACTCTTCCCACTTATACTGTTGATCCATGCAATACATTTGTAACATATCTTCTAAAACTTGATTTACTCTTTCAGTCTGCCCATTTGTTTCTAGATGATACACAAAACTAAAATTTAGCTTAGTTCCTAGAGCTGCATTAAGCGTTTTCCAAAATCTTGACATCATTCTAGGATCTCTATCAGATATGATTAACTCAGGTACTCCATGTAATCTAAAAATTTCGTGTACAAATCTTCTTGCCAAAACAAGAGAATCATCCTTCAAATTTCTAGCAATAAAATGAGCTACTTTTGTTAGTTTATCAACAACTACCAAAATAACATCATGTTTATTTCTTGACATAGGCAACCCTTGTACAAAATCCATGCTTATTACCTGCCATTTATATTGTGGTATGCTATGAGGATACAATAAACCGGTTGGGTGCATATGTTCCGCCTTAACACATTGGCACTCTAGACAATGTGTCACATAATTTATAACATCTTTTTCATTCCTTTCCAGAAATATTGTTGTTTTATATCAGCAAGCATCTTAGTAATGCCAGGGTGTCCAGAAAAAGGTGAATTGTGAAATTCAGCTAACAATTTCTTTCTCAAATCATTAAGCAAAGGTACATAGACTCTATTTTCAAATCGTAAGATTCCTTCTTTATCAAAGCAAAAACCTTTGTACCTCAAATCATTAGAATCTACAACAAGTGCTGCTTTTACTTGTTGGAAGTAAGAATCAGATTCCATAACACTTTTTACTTCATCCTTAAACTAAGCTCTTAATGTTATAAGAGTAGAAATGTGCTTCCTATGACTTAGAGCATTAGCCACTCTATTTTCTTTACCCTTTATATAACTTATGTCAAAATCATATTGAGACAAAAACTCTAACCACCTTCATTGTCTTACATTCAGATTTGGCTGAGTGAAAATATACTTCAGCCCAAGATGATCAGTTTTTAACTTAAATGGTTTACCAAGCAGATAATGCCTCCAAACTTGAAGTGCATGAACAATGGCAGCAAGCTCTAAATCATGTGGAGCATAATTCAACTCATGTAACTTAATTTTTCTACTTTTGTATGCTATAACATGACCACTTTGTAACAAAATACCTCCTATACCTTCACCGGATGCATCGATTACCACCATAAAATCTCCATTAGGATATGCTGCAAGAATAGGTGTTGAAGTTAACTATTCCTTCAAGGTTTTAAATGCAATTTCACATTTCTCACTTCAAATAAACTTTTTATCTTTCTTACGTAAGGAAGTAATTGGTGCAACTATCTTAGAAAAATCTTTTACAAATTTCCTATAGTAACTGCAAGTTCCATGAAGCTTATAACCTCATGTACATTCTTTGGTGTAGGCCATTTCATTATAGCTATAATATTTTAAGGATCTACAAAAATTCCATCCTTACTAATTACATGTCCCAGATAGTGCACTTTTGTTTCATAAAAGGAACATTTGGATAGCTTACCAAACAATCGTCTCTTTCTCAGAATTTCCAAAACTATTTTCAAATGCTCATGATGCTCCTCAATGCTTTTAGAATATATGAGAATGTTGTCCAAGAATACGAGAAAAAAATTGTCCAAGTATTCTTGAAATATATTATTCATTAAATTCATAAATGCCAGCAGTGCATTAGTTAATCTAAAAGGTAAAACCGTAAACTCATAATGTCCATACCTTGTTCTGAAAGTTGTTTTATGAATATCCTCATCCTTAATTCGTAATTGATGATACCCAGATCAAAGATCTATCTTGGAGTATACCGATGCTCCATGCATCTGATCAAATAAATCATCAATCCTAGGGAGTGGATATCTATTCTTGATTGTTGCCTTGTTTAACATTCTATAATCAATGCACAATCTAAGTGTTCCATCTTTCTTTTTCACAAAGATCATTGGTGCTCCCCAAGGTGAAACACTTGGTCTAATCAAACCCTTAGACAAAAGTTCCTGCAATTGAGCCTTAAGCTCTACTAATTCTATAGTAGTCATTCGATAAGGTGCTTTAGAAATAGGTTCAGTTCCAGGCTTGATCTCAATAGTGAAATCAAATTCCCTTTTGGGTGGAAGACCTGACAATTCTTCTAGAAATACATCACTGAAGTCTTGTAACAATGGATATCATTCCATGAAATCGTTGCTTTCTTCTGTTGATTCAGTAATTTTTACTGCATATAAGGTACATCCTTTATTTTTGGCCTTTTTAAGTTGCATGGTGACAATTTCCTAACAGAAATCTCACGTTTCACACCCTGAATCTCTGTTGTTTTTCTAAGTCGTCTAAACAACTAATGTGTTTTTCAAAACAGTCCACTTTAGCCTTATGTTCTGCTAACCAATTCACACCTATGATTACATCATAAGACCCTAAAGGTGCAACATAAAGATCAACCTCTATGGAAAATTTAGGTAAATCAAGGACTGCTCCAAAAAGACACATACTAACCGTATGAACAACATTATTACCATACTATACAGTCCATGTTTTATCCATGTTTCTAGCTTTTCTTTTTAATTTTGATGCTAATTTACTAGAAATAAAACATTCAGTAGCTCTGGTATCAAAAATAATAGTTATTGGTAAGCCAAATAACTTACCCGAAACTTCTATGGGTGTGGCATGTTTCTCAGCCTGCTTGTTAGCTACTACAACATGTATCTTGTGCTTGCTAATTACGATCATCCTTCTTCAAAGGACATTGATTTGCATAATGATCTTTGCCATAGTTATAACAACCTCCTATAGGTCCCTTCCTAGGCTCAAGTTTAATTCCAGCCTTAGAGTTATCATTTTGACCCCCATAGGACTTATGTCCATTATTATTGTTCTTGGCAAAGTTGTTCCGTGTATTACTAGAAAACTTGTTTGTTGCTACTTTCCTATTTGTATCAGATGAAAACTTACTTTTCATTCCAAATTTCTTCCATGGTCCTTTCTTTGGTGCAAGAGAGGATGAAGAGGAGTTGGGATTCTTCTTCCTTACTTCCTCCTTGTGAGCAGAAATTGCCTTTAATTTTTGTTCCTGTCTTAGAGATTTTTCAACAACCCCTTCCATCGTGGTTGTGTTGTGAACATCCACCTCTTCTCATATAGTGGGATTCAATCCCATAATGAATTTTTGTATCCTAAACTTCTCATCAGTTTGGTACTGAGACACATCCTTAAGGAGTTTTGTAAATCGCTCCCAATACTCAGTTACAGTTAGCTTTCCTTGAGCTAAGTTTTGAAATTCAGTCATTTTCTAATCATAGTAAAGTTGTGGTAGCTATCGTTGCCTAAAGTAACCCTTAAATTGATCCCATGTGATATTAGATTCATCAATTTTCAACTCAGCCTTGTGGCTATCCCACCATGAAAATGCTTTGTGTTGAATTTGATATGCTCCCCATATCGCCTTTTTTTTCTTCTGAGAAATTTATTATTACAAATTATTTCTCCATTTTGTTGAGCCATTTCTCAGCCCCATCTCCTAATGTGATGCCATCAAACTTAGGTGGACTTATCCTTTTTATGTCATAGTGAGTTCTGCTGCGCTAGCCTAGCATTTTTGTTCTCGGGTCAACGGGTATGTTAACATTGTTATTATCAGCACCCACATTGGCGTTGTCCCGGAGGTGGCTGATTATTGTTATCACTTCTTCTTCTTCCTCATTACCCATTACTTGTTGTTCCAGCATAGCCAAATGATCTCTTGTCACCAACATGGAAGAAAGGATATCATCGAGTTTAGCAGTCGGTTGCCACTCCTTCCTCAAATGGAGGGTTATTTGCAACGTTTCCTCTTGTTCTAACCATTTTATGTTACAAGAGAATTTATGTTTCATTAGATTGTTGACACAATAGTTCCAAGAGCTACAACCTTCATCTCTGATACCAAGATGTAACATTCCCATTTTAAGACTTTAGAACCAAGAGAATTTTGTTTTTTTACAATAATAATGTTCATTGTTCTAAATAAATCAATAGTTAGAACAAACATTCTATGCCAATCAAATTCAATGGATAAACATATGCAGTTATAATGACTCGGTGATTCACCGATCTATTCATTCCATAACTCGGTGAGCTATCGATCTATTTATGTTATCTTATGTATTGAATACATATTGTATACTTCGTATACTTAGTCATCCTACCCTACACCTGGGTACTGAGTGATCTGTTTAAAGAACATATCGAATATATCTTACCAATATTCATCTGATATCACATTGTTTTAAACTTGGTGACATAGGACAATGCAACTAGCAGTTTGCGATACTTTGGCCAAAGATTTATAACATATTGTGTATGTCACTATTCCTAGACGACATACTCGTCATGTTGGAATACATCCTTCACCTCACTCTTCTATTATCATGATTGGTCTTTACTGACTACCGTCAGTCCACTTGTTCCGGGTTTAACCCTAGCCCTAGATAGAAACATTACCTATTATAGGAAGACGCTTACAAAGGATTAGGGTAGATGGGCATACTTGTTTGACCTAAATCATCTGAATTTTCCAAAGTACCTTGAGCCCTTGGAAGCTAATTCTTATCCTAAATATGTTCCTTTCCATACCTAGAGGGAAATTAGGTTCAAGTCTAAGTTCTAGATGTGTGTAGATCTAGATGATCAATGCGGAAGGCTGATTCCAAATTTCAACTACAACGTTGTATTCTCGAGAAGACCCAATCCTTCTCGAAATTACAGCCCTGCAGTTGGTGTGTGCCAACATCCTACATAAACTGCCTCATTGTGATATACATACCCCCAAGGAGATTTTTAATGCTTTGTTAGTTTGGGTTATTTCATGATTACAACAATCCTTTTAAACCCTAGTCCAACACACATCAAAATTTCCCCCTAAATTTGCTTCATTTAGCCCATTAAGAACTTTTTTATATTCATTGTCACTTTTTATGTTTGAACACATAGTTAAACTGCCAATTAACCGTAATTGTATAGTGTTATGATATGTCATATTTAAAAAGTACTTTTTTTTTTGGAAAAGTTCAACGCCAAAATATATCCAATATAAAGTAGACTTTATACAAATTGAAGTCTAATAATTTGTAGTCATATTTCTAAACCTTATTGGTTTATGAGCAATTAAGAAAGAGAAAGAGTATTTCTCTACATGTTAAGTGTTAGGGTTTATTCTACCCAATGTCTACATTTCTCAATGTATGTTCACCACACTTTACATTACTATGTCATACAATTTATATAATGAATATCATAATCTGCAACTTTACAAGCTACATCACAAGTAGGGAGATTGAATTAAATCCCTCTATCAACTTATTAAAAGATATCCAATTAACATTTAAATAATATGAAGAATAACAATAAGATAGAATCCATCTCTTTCATACAAGTACAAAATAAGTTACACAACCAATACAGGTAAACTCTCAACTTTCAATTTAACTTTATAACTTATACATTTACAAGACTTATGCATTTAGGTATACTGCATAACAACCGTCTTCATTATAAAAGAATACTACTTTTCTTTCTCAATACAATCTTAAGAACGAATCAGAGTTCTTCACACGAATCAAACTTAAATCAGCCAATGTATCATATAAGTTTTTCCTTCTTTATCACTTACGAAGTCCATCTATAAAAATTGCTAGCACGGGTTAGTTCAATGAACTGAGCATGATAAGCACTAAGCCTTAAAACGAAGTGCATTCCAATAATTGTTCCATTTAAAAACTCTGCTTTAATGAGACAATTATTACATCATAATATCAATACAACAATAGGAAATGGAAGAGAAGTATATTTTTAACTAATTGAATTCACTTCCAAGAAAAGGACAGAATATAATCCACTATATCAACCTTACAAAATTAGAGTTTAATTGATCTTATCAAATATCCTTAAGAAAAAAACAAATCATATCTTCTCATTTATTTCCTATTCTATCATAATAGAATACAACATTTAACTTTTCTTCAAGCCAAAAGAAGGGTTTACAACATGGTTCTAATTAGGATAATTCATCTAACTCATAAGCAAAAGAAGAAGAGAATCATTTCAACTGTTCTCAAACATAAACCATTTGAAAAAAAAATAGAACCATAACATGAACTAACTGTTTCATTTAAAGGACAACTACCTTAAAATTTAACATTTAAGATATTCACCAAAACAAAATCTCATTTCAATCCAAGAAGGAAGAGAGAATCAAACAGTCTACCTGCAAGTCTAAATCTACTTCCACATATAAAAAGTTAGCATTTAAAGATCTGAATCAACATTCACAAATCAAAGTAGACTCATACAGGAGTTAATCTCTACTCGAGTCCATCCAAGGAGAATTCATAAAAGATAGAGTACAAGAGACAAAACTTACTCATCTCAAACCAAACAAGCAAGCCTTGTCAAACAAACATTCTGCCAAACAAGTTTACATTTTTTGTTCAACAACCAAATCATCTAATCTCTTCCTACAACATTTCAACAAAATATTTGAACAAGGAAGACCAAACAACTCATAAAGAAATCTCCATTTCAAAAGAGAATCAAAACAGAAAAGTTCAACCAATGATCTATCCAGTAAGAAGAAAGCACACTGCCATATTCCTTACACTTCTTTACCTTCAATGAACACGAGTTTCAATTCCATACTTAGAATGAAATACAAATAGTAGTCCTAAAACATAGTCTATTCTAAAGGAATCACATTCCTTTCTTTTATAAAGACACAAGGTGTATTTACTATATCCAACAAGAGATAGAAAAATAACCAACCAAAGAAGCTAGACATGATCGGATGTATCAACAAACTCAAGGACTGAAACCCCATTTTCAGGCTTTATTATTGCATTAAAAAGAGTAATTAATTCTTGATTCAATAAGCATTGTAATACAAAAACTATTTGAACAGAGACAAGTAATCCCTCCATAACAATACAGAGTACTAAATTACTAACTCTTTTTAAAACAAACCCAAGAACTTATTTTAAGAGATCTGAAGATGTGAGTTTCAAAAAAATAGAGGGGAAAAGAATACCCCCGATAAAATGCCATTGCCATCCCTAGAAAAGAAGAAACAGTTCTAAAAAATAATTACCAAATTCATTCATCAAACAAGGACGTTTTCAGTTAAGATCTCTAAGAGTTTTCCTAACAACTCAACCAACTATTCTCCCAGTTTTCTTTGAGAAATAGTTCAACAAAAGAGTTGAAGGTTTTAAATGTTTATTACAAGTAAAACCCAACTCAAAATACTAGAACAGAGTCGACACGAAGTCTCAACAAAAGTTTAGAACTACACAATTAACAAAATATGAATGCGGTGAAAAAACACGAACCTTCATTAATAGTCCAAAATTTCACCAAATAAAACATGGGTACAGAGCCACATATGGCATCAAAAGTAGTCCCAAGTTACCCAAGATACCAAACACCGCAGTAACAACAAGTGGTTCCAACACAAGTTCATATCAAAACGTGAAGCCCAAATACTAGCTCCAACGGAACCCAAGGTTCCCACAAAGTTCAGAATCCACACAAGTAATAAAATACAAGTGTTGTGTATATTATAAACTTCCATTAACAGTTCAAATGGTCATTAGAAAATAACATAAGCTCTATGCCCTATACGGACTTCAATAATAGTCTAGGTCATCTCAAGAATCAAAACACGATTCCAAAGTACAAGAACCTCTAACAATAGTTCAGGGAAACACAAGTAATAAAAATACATGTACAGAGCCATATACTAACTTCGAAAAATAATCTAGAGCTACCCAGGTTTCCAAATGTCGGTTTAAAACAACAAGAAGCTCCTACACAAGTTCATATAAAAACATGAAGTCCAAATACAAGCTCAAATGGAACTCAAGGTTCCCATATGGTTCAGAATCCATATCTTGCAACGAAGGTCAGTTCCAACACCAAAACAACCTTGTATACACAATTCGAAATGGAAAATAGAGCTAATAATAAGATATTTGCATGCAGGTATCACTATTAATTATCACAAAGATAGTTTCAAAACCAACATAATTTTTGCCATGGTTTCATATCCAAGATGACAGAGATTATAAAACCAGCAGACAAGTAACCAGATAAAGCATGCAAGCCAAGAATCTCAAAAGAGTAGAATCATTTCAATGAAATATTTAGAAGAAAGCAAGAGATCTTAAAGATTAGAGCCTATCATGCTTGATAGTGCTTCTGCCAAATCGAAGGATATCTCTAGCCAAGCTCAAAACTTCTCCTCATCTCCATGAAATATCAAACAACCATATTCTTTTTCCACATTGTCTCTTATACATCCCACGAACCCAAAATAGCCATTAAGTGTAGTTCAATCTCTTGGTTTGAAAAATAGAGATCATGCACAACAAAAATCACAAAGTATGTAAAGTGAAACAACCCCATACAAACTTGTTTGCATGCCTTCCAAAACAGTTTGAGCATGAGAACCAAAAACAATAAATTCCATTAATTTCAATTTTCCCGCCTATCCTTCCTTGCCACCACCTTCCAATTCTGGTGAATGCCAAATCAAATTTAACATGAAATTCCATTTTAGTGACACTTCCACATAAGCCTCCACCAAGTCAACTAGCCCCTGCCAAAACTGGCAGTACTTCTATGCAATTAAAACCTTATCAACAACTTAAATGCCATTGGAACCATCGCCTATGATACATGTGACCCATTAGGTTCCCATTTAAAATAGTTTAGGATAGATCCCTTAGAACTTAGGTTAGATCTTAGGTTAGCTTATAATATGTAACCTTAGGATATAACCCCAACATAATAGTTTTAAGCATTAGGTTAGTTCATCACATAACCATATAGCATTAGGTTTTAGGTTAATTTAATTAGCCTAATAGCCTCTCCAAAATCCTTTAGCACAAAACTTAGGTTAGGATAAAAATTCAGTTAAGTAACATAGCTTAGGCAGAAAATATTCTTACCTAGCTTAGGATTCCATAGGATAGTCCTTTTTAGGATCCCGAATCCTCCCAATGTCATGAATAGATTGTATTTCATTTACGCCAGCATTGTCCTGCCATGATCGATCTCCAAAGACCCAAGCACAACATACAACTGAATGGAAATACGTTCACACAAAAATCAAAGAACTTGTAACAACAAAGTTTAGTCAATATGTCACTTAATTCATGGAATGTCAATTTACCATTCGTTCAATAGAGAAGGTTTAAAACATTCCTTGGATCACTGAAATTGATCCAAGGATGAGTCAGATTAATAGATAAGCTTTCAACTCCTAAACCAGATTGCAACTCACCTATAGAAGTGAAAAATGGATTCAAGGAAGCCATTCCAATTCGGTCTAATGATCTTAAGAGCAGAAAATATTTATCCATATCAAGCATGATCTCATCAATCAAAAGAACATATCTTTATAAGGAAGATCACATGTCAACACTTGAAATGCAAAGGAGGAAAAATAACAACTGTCAAGGGTGTTACAGAACCATTGCATAATACTACAAGGACACAAACCTTGCAACCAAATTGGTATAAGTTAGATTTCTCTACTCCAGAACAAATCAAAGAAATGATACATGGTATGATAGGATGGGCTAATACTCAAATTTTGTTATACAACAAGAATCCAAAAACTACTACTGAAGTTATTGCAAATGGTTTTGATTATTGTCAAAGAATGGTGGGATGCTAACCCACATAAGGATGAAATCATAGATGGAGGATTTTTATCTATCACTACAATATTGATTAATGAATTCATATGCACTGTGGATAATGATCAACATAAGAATACTAATCTATTTCTTAAAGCCAAACTATGTGATATGAGTAGAATTAAAGAGTACCAATGTTATATGCAAAAGTTATACTTTAACTTAGGAAATATTAATGATCCTACTATGAAGCGTATATAAGTAGAATCATTCTTGCATATTTTTCTACGAAATATAGGAAAGCAATGCATGGCAGACCATCGAACAATTAATTTTTGACATCATCAATCAGATCATAGATGAAACTAATGTGCGCTACATGTCAAGAAAATCCTGACAGTAAGGAATCCACTAAAGCCTAAAAGGCTTTAGGCACTAAATTCTATCAGCTGATAGATAATGACCCTTTTGTTTGTAAACCCACTCATGGTGTGCATCACGAAAAAAATATTTTAAAGATTGTTCATCTTTTTCAAAGGGGAAGGATCGGTATAACAACTACAAAAAGAAGCATAAGTATAAGTATTTTAAAAACAAATATGTTGAAGACATTCCACAGAGAAAGAAATATTTGGGAAAAACAAAAATTGTGAAAAAGAGAAAATTTATACCTACATGCTTTATCTGTAAAGGAAATCATTATGCAAATGAATGTCCAAAGAAGGATACATAGAAGGCAAAAACAAAGATCAATATGTTAATAACAAAAATTGCATTTATTATTACTCATCGAGCCAACTCGGTAAGTTGTTCATTGTATTTGGTTGAGTGTATATTGTTTGGTGAGCTCAATATACCATTAGTGATCTTTTTTAACTTGTTATCAAATCAGCGAGTCATGGTTTGGGCACTCTATATACACCATAGCCCATTATAGAAAATATTCATTGGATTATTTAATCGCTAAACAAAAGCGGCTCGACCACTATGCCACATGGTTCATTTACCATTGCTCGGCATGGACCTTTAATAATTACGAGAGGGTTATTACAACACACGTGGCACTTACACCTATATCACCAAAGTGATGTTATGGAGTAGCCCATCAACATGGGCATTATAATTAACTCGCCACACTACCTTCCACCTCCCAAGGGGTCTACACAGGCATAAAACAAATATGTGGTCGTAGCCACGACCAAGGTAACTAGTTAAACAGAGGAAACTCATGGTTTAGGCACTCTATATACACCACATACCTTACCATTGCTCAAGTAGACCTTTAATAATTGTGGAGGGGTCGTTCAACATACGTGGCACTTACACCTATATCGCCAATGACGTTATGGAGTAGCCCATCCACGTGGGCATTATAATTAACTCATCACGCTACTTGCCACCACCCAAGGGGTCTACATGGGAAATAAAACAAATACATGGCCATAGCCATGACCAAGGTAACTAGTTAAATCGTATTTAAAGGCTTATTAATATTAATCTTCCACAAATGTGGATTTAATTCCCCATTGGGATCGATGTGGAGAGTGAAGGTCTTGGGCGGCATATGCTAAAAATAAAGGAGGCAATGGGAGTTGAACACGTGACCACCTCTATCCATTCAATGATCCCAACCATTAAGCCACATAACTCAGCGGTTATTGATTTGAGCTTGCCTCTATTTAAATAGGTTTGTGCATACTGTGGGGGCGGCTAGAAGGCAATGGTAAGGCGGTTTTCGAGCCTTTGTGGAAAACATTATTTTTGAAGCCCTTAGGCTCAAAATAAGGTGATGGAGTAAAAAGGTGAATTGTTTATAATTTCAAGCTATTCATAATGGTAAAATTTGTTTTCCGATTTGGGTATTCAAAGTGATGTTCTTTTATGTAGTGAAAGTCACTTGTTGTTGATTTTCCAAAGGAGCACTTGTACAAAACCAGTCTTTTGAAGCCTTTAGAGGCTAAACCAGCCTTCAGGTAAAACTTGAAAGTTTCTCAGAATTCTGAGACAATAAGTCTTGTATATTTATTTTCTCTTTAAGTATTTACAATTTTTCTGTTGTAGGAGTTTTTCTAACTCATTTTCACGAGTATGCTCATGGAAAGACTGCTGATTCACTAATGGATTTTTGGATCGTGTTATAAATATTGTTAGATTCCTTGTTCCATTATTATCTCTTATTGTATGTCATTGTGATCTATTATTCATTTTGGAAGGGTGATTGTACTTCTAATTGATTTTTATAATAGATCGATTCATTGTGGATCCAGATATGTAGGCTTGCATGTCGAACTTCGTTATCACATTATTGTGGTGTCTTATAACTGATTTGCATTCTAAGTATTAATTTAATTTTATACATCTAATCAGTTAAGTAATCATAATTTACACCTTATATAAATCAAGAACGAAACTTTATTAATTCATCTAGGTAATTAAGTTTTAAGAAGTGTTATTTTCTGCTAAGTTTACTGATTAAGTTGGTATCGAGTATGAATCTTAGGCCACCATCTCAAGTTGCATTTGTATACCAATTTTGATTCGCTAATCCCATCAGTGTAAACTATTTGGATTCATCTTCTTACTCGGTAGTTTTACAGTATTTTAGGATCGAGTTGGTTTCTAGGTAATCATGGGGAAAGAATTGAAGAGGGAAAGACTGGAAGAGCTTGAGAGCATCAATAGAAAAGTTCATAAAGAAAATTTCTTCTGTGATGCAAGCTCTATTCCCTTGAAGAAAAAGTTGATTGTTTGAAAAAGGAGATAGAATCAAAAGATGATCTCTTGATCACTTTGCAATGTGGTGATCAGTAGAAGGAAATTATTTGTCATTCTACTTCAGATGCAGTGACCATGACAGAATGTACTATAATTTTTTCACCATGGGAATCTTGTTCTTCCTCCCATCCAGTTTCGGATTCAGGTAATGATGTCTTTGGTTCATTTGAAAAACATACTAGAGGCATTGGATCCAAGTTATTGTTTAAGATGGGTTTTGATGGAAGAGGTCTTGGAAAATATTTTCAAGGTGTTGTTAACCCAATACAGGTTGAGGATCGTCCTCATTTTGTAGGATTGGGTTTTACTAGTGCAGAATGGATATTGGAGAATGCTCCAAGAATGTTGACGGGAGACAAGCTTTTGAAAGCCAAGAGAATACCCCACTAGTCCTATCAGTAGATTTAGTGCAAGAATAAGGTGCTTCTTCATCAGAGGATGGAGTTGGTAAGAAGGTTCAGCAAAGAGGTATTGAGATTCCACCTCCATGTTCTTACCATAATCATAAGCACCATAAAGGTTGTAAAAATTTTGATCCACTCTTTCAATTTAAGAAGTTTGGCTATGATATTAAAAAAATGATGGATTCCTATCCTTGTACATTTTGTGGGATGCATAACCATTGTGTTGCCATATGTTGGAAGAGAAAGGATTTGTTGGAGAAGTTTTCACCATTTGTCAAGAATAAGGCAAACCGAAAAGACCAATCTCGTCATTCAGAGCGAGAGATGGAAAGAAGAATTCCTTTTTCATAGGAATTTTTGTACCCCTTGTCGTGACAATGGACATTGAGTGACCACATGTGATAAACTTCATCCATTTTTCCATCAAAGTAGTGGTAAGACAAAGATGGAGTATAGACCTATTTCAAAGGTAAAAGAAGTTTCCAATTTACCATCAGTTGATGTTACAACCTCGGATCAGGTGATACATGTAGATGAAAATCCGTTGGCATGGGTTGGTAAAAAAATTCAACTTTATATTGCATAGCTCTTGATTTTTATAGCATGTAATTAATTCAGGGCTTGTGTATGGGATTCCAGTTGTTTTTTGCATGGAATTGTTTTCCCATTTAGCTTTGAATGGTTTTGGAGTTTAGATTTTGTGAGAACAGCTTGGGGATAAGTTTACCATACTCAGTTGGTTTTATTACTTTTGAAAATTTAATTAATACTCCATTTTACATCTCCTTTTCAGCTTTGATTTGTGGATACAACTCATGTTTCAGCTTGGGATATTTCTAACAGCAGTATGCAAGTTCAATGGGCATGGTAGAAATGTCTATTTTTGGAAATTTGCATTTCAGTATCTATTTTTGTATTTTATAAAATGGTTTAAAAAGTGTACATGGCAATCTTTGCATTTGATGACAATTCACTATTTTTGGGTATTTCAGCGTTGTCTTAACAGATTTACTTATATCTTATTTTTAGTGCAATTTATGGGGATAGATTATTTTCACTAACAGTTCACTTGGTTTAGTTTGTGTCTATTTTTGGCATGTTTATTCTGGATCATATTGGTGATAATTTGTAGTGGTTTTGTAGTTTCACATGGACAGTGGACACTAGCCTATTATGGGCATTTTAGTTGTCTTTTATACTGATCTATTTTTGGTGGAATTGTATTTTCAGTGATGGGTTGTATCACGAAGAAGCGATTGGAAATTTCATCGATTTGGGTGCTTTTATTTGATTAATTGGTTACGATGACATCATAGTGGGATGCCGGTGTACATGATTGATGAGGAATTCACCTATTACTTGGGCATTTGATTTGTCTTTTTATATTGATTTAAGTTATTTGCAGAGTTGACAGTCACGAGTATCGGTGAAGCAGTTGTCATTGATGGCTTATGATTGTCTATTTTTACTGATTGTTTTTTTATGAATAACTAATCAATATTTTCTATATTTAACCCATATTGTTATTCCTATATTGTTTTTCATGTGTTTGCGAGATGCAAGAAGTGGATTGACAATTTTTGGTGTGTGAAAACAACTTTTGTGGACAAAATACTTCTCAATGGGGAAGTGTGATCAGAGAATCATTTTTAAGGAATTTTTTTCCAAAATCTCCATAAACCATAATAGTGTGTAATATCATTAAGATAGCTTTCCTGGACTATTTGGTTACATGAAATAACTTTGTTGGAAGAAGATATCATCCGTAGAAGGTTCTTTGTTGAATAGGGGCACGATACTAGGTCATGTAACTCCCACTATTTCACACACAAATACAACACTGAAAAGTCAAATAATTTTTTTTGTGACTTGGAGTTTACATGACACAACAAGGGATCACAATGGCTACCACCAACTCACGATAGGCTTGACCCAACATTGACAACCCAAGTACAATGAAATCTACGATCTCAACATGAAACTATTCACTTCCCATTTCCACGAGAACTCACTTACGTTTAGGGGCATCACATGAGTAAAGTCTTGACAAATTTTCTTGTTTACTAAAACATCTCTTAATTCTTAACTTACGCTCGTATAAAAAAATCATGTAATGATTCACATAATTATTTTCACAAGGGAGGAGTTCTTTCTTTTCTACTATTGACTAAATAACTTAAGGCCAAGCTTTCTAAAATAGGATCATCAATTATATGTCAATAACTTGTTTAATTCATTTGATTTAAGAACATTTTCCATTTCTCACAAGGTTAATTAATCTTACTTAATAAATATCACCATGAATCAAGGCAATGGTTAACAGAACATGTCAAAAAAATCAGCTTTAGGGTCTCATTTATGTCGATTAGATTGAAAAAAGACAATTTTACATTTCAAATGATTGAGAGAGATTGAATGGTTTCTTAATAAATTTCCTCCTACTTATACAACCTTATTATCTTCCAAAAACTAGTCAATGATTACACTATAAGATCACTTAATACTTCACCATAAAAGGATAATGTTGATTAGTTTAGCTTGGGGAAAAACAAGTAATTATATTTCGTTACAAAAGATAGTTTCCTCTTTGATCATTCAAGGGCTCAAATGTTATCAAGTAGATCACATCTACATTAATTTATTCGTATATATAAATTTTAGTTTAACTTTTATAAGGATTATCCAGCCCATTTTATAATGCTTATAAACACATTGTTACTATGTCTTAGAAATATTTACAACTCAACATTTTAACTCAAGAGCAAAGTTTATCAAGTACTCATTTGTGAAAACAAAACAAGGTTACATCAATTCTTTCCAACACGATGCACAACCCAAAGGGACATACCAACTCTATGGAACCATGACTAGGGAACAAGAGAGTAATAACATTGGTCATGCCACACTACTATTCTTAGGATTTATATAATACATAGAATCTCCCATAACCATGTGGTAACAACTTCTTAAATTTTCATCGATAACAAGACAAGCCAAGGTCTC
This sequence comes from Taxus wallichiana var. yunnanensis, assembly GCA_018340775.1. NCBI lineage: Eukaryota > Viridiplantae > Streptophyta > Pinopsida > Cupressales > Taxaceae > Taxus > Taxus wallichiana. The sequence goes on from CM031241.1 coordinate 467,241,433, forward strand.
AATAGTCACGACATCATTACTCCACAACACCTAACACTAAGGCACTAGTTTTCTTCTAAATTCTCCACATAGCCCATTCCAGAGTTTTACAACATAAAAGTATTCATACAAAATAAATTCACAACAAGGTTTGATGCAATATTCTACAATTCTTTCCCTCATCTACTCGCATAAGCCATCTACAAAAATTAATAACCTGAGTCGGTTCACAAGAACTGAGCAAGATAAGACTACACAAAGAAACAATACACTACTATCTAACAATATCAAGAAAGGAAAAACATTTTATTCCAAGAATTGGCTCGAAGCTCTAAATGCTAACAACCCCTTAAGATAATTAAAAATTTCCACCATGCCAATCTAAGAATAAAGCCTTATACTTCAGTTATGAACATTGTCTCAAAGCAACAAAAATTAAACAATCATTTGAGAAGGGGCCAATGGCCTAATAAGTTAGAAACAACAGTCTAGTGTAATGGGATTTCCATCAAATAAAAAATTAGGTTAAAATATTGAGAACTGATATTCAACCAAACAATCGACATTCATAAACAAGTACCAAAAGCACAAGCTATGATACTCATTTTCAGAAACGAAAAAAGAACAATAAATCCATGAGGAAGCATGGATTTTAGGGTTAAAATGAAAGGTCGAGTGCAATAAAATTTTAATTGTGTAATCATATAGGTTATGTGATAGAAAATTAACACACGATCACCACTCAACATTGTTTAACAAGTGAAAGAAGATAATACTAGTTTTGGCCATTGACTCTAAGGAATTTCACAATCATTCAAGAAAAGGCCACCGCTTTGCCTTCTAGGCTAGTAATGACAAGCGAGAGTAAAGGGAGTTTTTCATATAAGTTAACCTTTCAAACATCAATCCAAGTTTTACCACACTAGGGATTTTCAGGACCTTTTCTAAAAGCCTATATTTTTGGTTTAAAACTAGTGGATTGCCCCTTTTCATCACACATTCTTTTTAAGTGTCGCCTCGTTAACGTAAACAAATCATTATAAAAAGAAATTTGCATTTATATGTATCACCAACAGTCATTAACATAGCATCAACTTCAAATATAAATCAACAATGCATCCATATATAAGTACTCCAAAATATCTCTAATGATATTAATAGATCTATCATAAGCCAACAAGATATCAACATACACACGTCATCCAAAAGTCCAATAAAATTAGTGAGTTACAAAATCATGAAAACACCTCACAGAGTCATCACGAAAAGAAATAAGCCAAGGTAGTTTTGAAAATAAAAGAGTACCATCTACAAACACACCCATATGACTGCAAATCTTGGTTACAATATTCTTTCGTTATGGTTCAAGCTTCATAAGGAATGGTCAAGTGCCCCTTAGGGAAAACCTTAAACATTTAGGACCTACACCAATGATCAACGGGAAAATAGGGTATATGCCCAGTGACATGAACAATTATGTAGGAATACTCAGGGTGCAGAACAACTAGTAATCTGGGTACCTTAGCCAAGATACTCCCTCCAAGCATAAACCTTACTACAGAAGTCAACCACACATAAATTTTGTAAACCTACGGGATGGATTGAATATCGAAGGCACATTACTTAGTCCGAGAAAAGAGGACATGGAGGTCTAACGAACCTTGACAACTTCACCCCTCAAGGTTGGGCACATCAAGGAAACATTTGACATTACATAAATATTGCCATAACCTAAAGAAAAGGGAAAAATAAGTGTCCATAAAACTCTAGTCTCTCTCCCAACCTGGATTAGGTTCAATCTAGAGGTTTTCCGCTAAAGTAAAGTTGTCATAACCCATGGGAACTATGCCCAACATACATAGGAGAAAAAAATCAAATCTAAAAAGTAAGCTCATATGAATAGCAGGTTTATAGATACAACATGCTTGTTTTCACCACAACATTAGCGGCATAAACAACTTAATAACTTGTCACTTTATCATAGAAATGTAGTTAAAAATGGTAGGAGGTCATTTACTTTGGAAAGGAAACACAACAGCCAACGCAGGAGGAAGAAAGAAAATAGATCTATGCTATTCACTTTAACACTGACAACGATTACAACCAAAACAAGAAAATTACAAGGGGAAGGGGGATATTTCTCACAAGGAGAACAAACCCACCACAAAGTGGCATAGCCAAACCAATTTTGAGGAAGGAAAAGTTTTATTTCATGATATTTTTAAATTTTAGCAATTGTAACAAAGGTAGGATTATCTTGCCTGTTTCTCCAACTTCTGCAAGTTGCCAAAACCACACTCAATCTTGTAGCAGTATTCCTCGGGTTGAATCTCTATCCACCTACATGGTGGTGCTAAAAACACAACTCGTTCCCATCTTGGGACGGAAGAAGGATCTCCCAAAATCACGAGTTGCACCTTCTCAAAGGAATAGAGATCTCAAGGACTACCATGACAGTAGTAAAAGCACATAATGGGTTTATTGAAAGGGCCCAGAAACACATGATGAATGTCGATAAGGCCGAGACTCCACAACCTTTCCAACGTCTTCTGACCTCCTCCAACTGTATGCAACTTGAGATAAAAAGAAAAGCTTAGAAACATGGAAAGAATATCCATAGAAGAAAAATGAAATGGGATTCTTTTTTTTATCACCAATTCATGATCCACAAGAGGATCGATTCTTACAATGTAACCTTGAATAGAAAGAACAATGATCTCATGGACCTGTCATGGATGTGGGGTCTTTACAAAAGGGTCTGCAGAAAACATCACCGGCTTAAAAGGGCACACTAGAGCAGGAAAAGGAAATCCATCAAAGCAAAAAGGGACACGTTTTCAAAATAGATACAGTGTAGGAGCTTAGGAGACCACGTAAGCCAAAAGTGTAAGCAAACACAAGGCATGGGGACCATTTGACAAAAATCCTCAACGAGATGAGGTTGTAGAAAGCTGGAACAAGGTAAGGACATCCATCCTAACATAACGGAGAGAGGACTTCTATCAAAAATTTAGTCACAAGAGCCCTAGAGGGAGTGTAAATGCATGCACAACAAAGGAAAATAACCACGAGGTCTGAGAAAAATATGTTAAAAAACTGCCTCAAAGAGATGTGGTCTCGAGGAATGCCACGATCGGGAGAAGCCTTGGAGGACCAGCAAAAGGAATGGCTTGCACGGTTTTAAATTTGGGTGGGTGGAGCCATGTGCTATGGCAGCCCACCGCAGGGGAGGGTCGAGGAGTAGGTAGAAGAAAACCATTTCCTCATAATAAGTATTCTTTTCACATTAAAACAACTTTTGTCCCCTCAAAACTTGTGCCTCCTTCAATGTCTCCCTCTTCTACGCATCTAGCCAAGGCTAGATATACGAGGCATTACATTCTCCTCCCCTTGAGAAAGCATTGTCCTCGGTGTGACATCTTACCAATGAAAGAAAAAGGAATAAACAATCAAAAGAAAGACAAGGGTGAGAATTTTTCCTATGGTTAGAATTTCGAGATGTTAAAGCACGACCATGGGGTCACCTTAGAAACATTTTGGCAGGATGTTTAACTTTCAAAGTTCTGTGAAGATTGGCAGTTCCCTCTTATTCATTATTTAATTAGTCTCTTTCCATTTACATTATTCCTAATTCAATTTCTTTAAAATTTCATTGTTGTAGTATTTTAGTTTGTTCCCGATTGTGGGTGCCCGACATGAATCTGCTATCGGAACACCTTACCTGGGTTCATACAAAACACTATAGATTCACAAGCATACAAGTACATACTTTCTTGACGGTACCACACCACAAGAGCTTAACCAAATATGGAATGAGAATAGACATAGTCCACATAACATAGTACTTGACACACATCTATGACTTACGTACCATACTCGAAAAAAGAGTACTACAATGTAGAAAATTTCCACAAATCCACGGATGAAGATTTCGGATAACTCGTAAATAGCTACATGTACATAGGGTCAACAAGGGAATCAAAACCATATCCACAACATCACAAAACAAATCCAACTAACATGAGTAACACATACATCATAGGACCACTCCCAAGACATCACAATAACTCAACATATATCCTGAAACATCAATCATACACACAAATATCTTATGCCTCCCTCAATCTCTTATGCCTCCCTCAAGTATCTTATGCCTCCCTCAATATCTTATGCCTCCCTCAAGTCTCTTATGCCTCCCTCAATCTCTTATTCCTCCCTCAAGTATCTTATGCCCCCCAATCTCTTATACGTCCCTTAATGAGGCCGGTTTCCCTATGGCCCTAGGCACATAGATTCCAGACACCCCTAACCCAAGTGACATAATAACTCATGGTTCAACAACCCGCTAGTTATCTGTAACTCCTTGGGGTGTACCCTCATATAATGAAGCGGGTCCATAGGTCCAACCATTCCATGGTGCATCCCATGACCCTATTCCACACATCATGACAATAGGACCAACATAGAAATCCGATTCAAATGCCAAGTGGCAAAGTACAAGCCTTGGGAAAGGCGGTAAAATTTTAAAATTTAAAATAAGATCCAAATCCAAGAAAAAAAAATGCCAAATAGCCATAGTTAGTGCCAAAAATTTGCATGTTAGTACCACAAACCAAGGAAATGCCCAAAATATAAAATATGGCAATCAAGAAAACTATTGGTCCTTACAGAAATAAAAAAATTCAATTTACTGAATAAAATACACATATAATAATATCACATTATGATAACTATGTGGCCTTATCGGCCAAAGGGGGTACTCAATGAGTTTATGGCACTCAAACGTCGAGCCTCAGCTCGTAAAAAACCATATCAATAGTACCATTGTCATCATCTCTATCTGAATCATCCCGCCACAACTTTGACAAGGCTAAACACAGTCATAGCTACACTTAGGTTGCATACATACAACCACATAGGGAGAGAGGAAAGAAGCACATGTTGTTATCTACTGAACAAAAATTTGGCTCGAGTTACTTTCCCATGGTACACCATTCCTCACTCTAAACATACACTTTTACCGAATTCCCTTAGGATCGGTTAGTGTAAGGTTCATGACATAACACGTATGCACATTACTAAAACAATGGAGGTTCCCACACATTAACCATAGCGCCTTCGCATGGTACCAATATAGGGTATATCACATACATTACATCCATGATTTACAACACACCACATCACTACATACTACACCCAAAGTGCAATTACTATACGATAGGGATCATATACCCACCATATGTCCCTAAATCATGACATGAATCCTTACATATCACATGCATTACAATTATGATGAGCACAATCACAACATACAATCAACTGCCATATAACATGGGGACACACACATTTCTATACAAATGATAATGACATCATTATGAAATCTAGTTCACTACAAACCAACCTTGCCATACAACACATCAACACACCCACACATCACAAATGTCGAAAGGCTCCAACACTCCATAATCAACAATAACATTCCTTTCACACACACAACAAGATGGTACATCACACTCGAATTCTTATTGAATTTGTGAAAAGAGAGAGAATACTCTCATCTCCAACACATCCACATGCCAACAGTTACGCACTAAGTGACATACACAACATGTGCATTCACAACATCACAATTATGACATAGTTCACATCACACTTATATCACATTACTCTTCCAATATCATCCACCCTCAAGCAACACCATCACCATCATGTAACACCATCAAAACTCTAAAGCGGCCAGAGGTTCAAGAGCATGAACCTTTGGTCTGATACCAAGTGTAACGCCCACTATTTCACACATAAATACAACAATGAAAATTCAGGTAACTTTTTTTGGCTGACTTGGAGTTTACACGACACAACAAGGGATCACAATAGCTACCACCAACTCACGATAGGCTTGACCCAACATTGACCACCCAAGTACAATGAAATCTACGATGTCAACATGAAACTGTTCACTTCCCATTTCGATAGAACATCACATACAGGTCCAACCATAGAACTCACTTACGTTTAGGGGCATCCCACGAGGAAAGTCTTGTTAAAGTTTCTTGTTTACTAAAACATCTCTTAATTTTTAACTTACGTTCTTATAAAAATTCATGTAATGATTCACACAATTATTTTCACAAGGAGAACTTCTTTCTTTTCTACTATTGACTAAATAGCTTAAGGCCAAGCTTTCTAAAATATGATCATCAATTATATGTCAATAACTTGTTTAATTCATTTGATTTAAGAACATTTTCCATTTCTCACACGGTTAATTAATCTTAATTAAGAAATATCACCATGAATCAAGGCAAGGGTTAATGGAACAGGTCAAAAAGAATTCAGCTTCAGGGTCTCATTGTCGATTAAGTCTGAAAAAAAAATACAATTTTACATTTCAAATGATTGAGAGAGATTGAATGGTTTCTTAATAAATTTCCTCCTACTTATACAACCTTATTATCTTCCAAAAACTAGTCAATGATTACACTATAAGATCACTTAAGACTTCACCATAAAAGGATAATGTTGATTAGTTTAGCTTGAGAAAAGAAAAAAACAACTGATTATATCTCATTACAAAAGATAGTTTCCTCTTTGATCGTTCAAGGGATCAAATGTTATCAAGTAGATCACATCTACATTAAATTATTCGTATATATAAATTTTAATTTAACTTTTATAAGGATTATCCAACCCATTTTATAATGCTTATAAACACATTTTTACTATGTCTAAGAAAGATTTACAACTCAAAATTCTAACTCAAGAGAAAAGTTTATCAGTACTCGTTTGTGAAAATAAATTAAGGTTACATCAATTCTTTCCAACACAATGCACAGCCCAAATGGACATACAAACTCTATGGAACCATGACTAGAGAACAAGAGAGTAATAACATTGGTCATGCCACGCTACTATTCTTAGGATTTATATAGTACATAGAATCACCCATAACCATGCGGTAACAACTTCTTAAATTTTCCACGATAAAAATACAAGCCAAGGTCTCAATAGTCACGACATCATTACTCCACAAAACCTAACTCTAAGGCACTAGTTTTCTTCTAAATTCTTCACATAGCCCATTCCATAGTTTTACAACAAAATTATTCATACAAAATAACTTCACAACCAAGTTTGATGCAATATTCTACAAGTATTTCCCTCATCTACTCACATAAGCCATCTGCAACAATTAATAACCTAAGTCAGTTCGCAAGAACTGAGCAAGATAAGACTACACAAAGCAACAATAAGCTACTATCTAACAATATCAAGAAAGGAAAACATTCTATTCCAAGAATTGGCTCGAAGCTCTAAATACTAACAACCCCTTAAGATAATTAAAAATTTCCACCATGCCAATCTAAGAATAAAGCCTTATACTTCAGTTATGAACATCATCTCAAAGCAACAAAAATTAAACAATCATTTGAGAAGGGGCCAATGGCCTAATAAGTTAGAAACAACAGTCTAGTGTAACATGATTTCCATCAAATAAAAAATTAGGTTAAAATATTAAGAACGATATTCAACCAAATAATCAACATTCATAAACAGGTACCAAAAGCACAAGCTATGATACTCATTTTCAGAAACAACAAAAAGAACAATAAATCCAGGAGGAAGCACAAATTTCAAGGTTAACACGAAAGGTCGAGTGCAATAAAATTTTAATCGTGTAATCATATAGGTTATGTGATAGAAAACTAATACACGACCACCACTCAACATTGTTTAACAAGTGAAAGAAGATAATACTAGTTTTGGCCATTGACTCGAGGAATTTCACAATCATTCAAGAAAAGGCCACTGCCCTTCTAGGCTAGTAATGACAAGCGAGAGTAAAAGGGAGTTTTTTCATATAAGTTAACCTTTCAAACATCAATCCAATTTTTACCACACTAGGGATTTCCAAACCTTCTCTTAAAGCCTATAGTTTCGTTTTAAAAAAGTGGATCACCCCTTTTCATCACACATTCTTTTAAGTGTCCCCTCGTTAACATAAACAAATCATTCTAAAAAGAAATTTGCATTTATATGTATCACCAACAGTCATTAACATAGCATCAACTTCAAATATAAATCAACAATGCATCCATATATAAATACCCCCAAATATCCCTAATGATCTTAATAGATCTATCATAAGTCAACAAGATATCAACATACACACATCATCTAAAAGTCAAAGAAAATTAGTGAGTTGCACAATCATGAAAATACCACATAGAGTCATCACGAAAAGAATTAAGCCAAGGTAGTTCTGACAATAAAAGAGTACCATCTACAAACACACCCATATGATTCAAAACTCGGTGACAAATTTCTTTCATTATGGTTCAAGCTTCATAAGGAATAGTCAAGTGCCCCTTAGGGAAAACCTTAAATGTTTAGGACCTACACCGATGATTAACGAGGAAAATATGGTATACACCCATTGATAAGAACAATTATGTAGGAATATTCGGGGTGTAGAACAACTAGTAATCTGGGTACCTTAGCCAATATACTCCCTCCAAGCATAGCCCTTAGTACAGAAGTCAACCACACCTATGTCTTGTAAGCCTATGGGATGGATTGAATATAGGAGGGCATTACTTAGTTTGATAAAAGAGGACATGGGGGTCCAACAGGACCTCGACAACATCACCCCTCAAGGTTGGGCACATCAAGGAAACATTTGACATTACATAAATATTGCCATAACCTAAAGAAAAGGAAAAATAAGTGTCCATAAAACTCTAGTCTCTCTCCCAACCCGGATCAGGTTCAATCTAGAGGTTGTCCGCTAAAGTAAAGTTGTCATAACCCATGGGAATTGTGCCCAACATACATGGGAGAAAAAAATCAAATCTAACAGAAGCTCGTATGAAGAGCGGGGTTTATAGATACAACATGCTTGTTTTCACCACAACATTTACTAGCTATAAACAACTTAATAACTTGTCACTTAATCATAGAAATGTAGTTTATAATGGTAGGAGGTCATTTACTTTGGCAAGGAAACACAACAGCCCAACGGAGGAGAAAGAAACAAAATAGATCTATTCTATTCACTTTAACACTGACAACGATTACAACCAAAACAAGAAAATTACAAGGGGAAGGGGGCTATTTCTCGTAAGGAGAAGAAACCCACCACAAAGTGGCATAGCCAAAAAAAAATTCAGGAAAGGAAAAGTTCAATTTCATGATATTTTTAAATTTTAGCACTTGTAACAAAGGTAGGATTATCTTGCTGTTTCTCCAGCTTCTACAAGTCGCCAAAACCACTCTCAATCCTATAGCGGCATTCCTCGGGTCGAATCTCCATCCACCTATATGTTGGTGCTAAACCACAACTTGTTCTCACATTGGACAGGAAGGGATCTCTCCAAAATCATGAGTTGCACCTTCCCAAAGGAACATATATCTCAAGGAGGTCATGACAGCAGTAAAAACACATAATGGGTTTATTGAAAGTGCCCAGGAAACACATGATGAACATGGATAAGACCAGACTCCACAACCTTGCCAACATCTTCACATCCTCCTCCATCCTGTACGCTTGAGTTTGAGATAAAAAGAAAATTTTAAGAACAGTGTAAGAACATCCATGAAGCACAATGAAATAGAATCCTTTTTGTCATTTGTAGTTGTAGGAGCCTTAGAAGCTTAGAATGTGATGTTGAATAGAAAGAACAATGGTGTCATGGATGCCATGGCTACTTGGGAGTCTGAGCTGTATAGGAGGGGCCTACGTGGGAAAAACACAACCAGCTCCAAATGGGACACTATAGTTGGAAAAGGGAAATCAATAAAAGCACAAAGGGACACGTTTTCAATATAGTTGCGGGTCGCATGAGCTTAGGAGACCACATAAGCCAAAAGTGTAAGCAAACACAAGACACGGGGATTTGTTTGAAAAAATTTCTCAAAGATATGAGGTCGTAAAAATTGCAACAAGGTAAGGACATCCATCCTAACATAACGGAGAGAGGATTTGTCAAAACTTGCGATCATGCAAGAGCCACTGGAGGGAGTGCAAATGCATGCACAACAAAGATAGAGAACCACAAGGTTTGAGAAAAAAATGTTGACAAACTGCCTCAAAGAGATGTGGTCTCGAGGAATGCCACGAGTGCGGGAGAAGCCTGGAGGACCAATAAAAGGAATGACCTGCATAGTTTTAAATTTGGGTGGGTGGAGCCATGTGTTATGGTAGGCCGCTACCAGGGAGGATGGGGGATTAGGTAGAAGACAACCAGTTCCTCATATTATGCAATCTTTTCACATTAAAACAAATTGTCCCCCCAAAAATTGTGCCTCCTCCAACGTCTCCCTCTTCTACGCATCCAGCCAAGGCTAGATATACGGGGCATTATAGGTCAAATGACCATGGCGGTGACACATGGAAAAAATGAATATTGATCATCTATGTGATGATTTTTTTGGGATCTGAGATCTTGAAGATCGAATTAAAAAATGGTGGGCCCGTAATTTTCTGGGGTGGAGGGATCCTCAACTAGGTTCGCGACACTCATTTCCCGATTGGGTGCCTTAGCCACCATGTTTTATTATAACATTTCCACTTTGGTGCATTTGGAATTGGTCCATATGTGATTTCATATTGCATTGCATTTGGGAATTCTATATACACCACAACCCATTATAGCCCATATGCATTGGATTACTCGGCCGCTAAATAGAGGCAACTCGACCACTATGACACATGACTCATTTACCATTACTTGGGAAGACCTTTAATAATTGTGGAGGGGTCATTACAACACACTTGGCACTTTTACCTATATCGTCGGTGACGTTATGGAGTAGCCCATCCATATGGGCATTATAATTAACTCACCACACTACTGCGCTGACTACCCAAGGGGTCTACACAGATCAATAAAACAAGTACATGGCCATAACTACAACCAATGTATAGCTGGTAAAAGCCTATTTAAAGTCTTATTAGTACAAATCTCCCATAAATATGGGATTTTATTCCCCATTGGGATCAATTTTGAGAGTGAAGGTCTTGGGTGACATATGCTAAAAAATAAAGGAGGCAACAATTTGAACGCATGACCACGTCCCTCCATTCAACATGCCCAACCATCGAGGCACATAACTCAACAAATATTGATTTGAGCTCGCCTCTACTTAAAGAGCTCTATGCGGACCTATGGGGGCAGCTAGAAGAAATATTTAAGCGAGTTTTGGAGCCTTTGTGGAAAACATTATTTTGAAGCCCTTACGCTCAAAATCGGGTGGAGTAAAAATGTGAGTTGTTTATAATTCCAAGATCTTCACAATGGTGAAATTTGTTTTCTAATTTTGGAGATTCTGTGACATGCTGTTTTATGCGGTGAAATTCACTTGTTAATTTTCCAAAGGAGCACTTGTACAAAACCAGTATTTTGAAGCTTTTAGAAATTTGAACCAACCTTGAAAGAACTATAAATTTGCTCATAATTCCGAGAAGATCATTCTAGTATATTTATTTTCCCTTTAAGTATTTTTAAATTTTCCGTTCTAGGATTTTTCTAAATCATTTTCATGGAGTATGCTCATGGGAAAACTTGCATCGTCACTTATGGATTTGGGGATCGTGTTCTGAATCTTTTCAGAGTCCTTGTTGCATTATCAGCTCTTGTTGCAGGTCATTGTGATATATTATTCATTTTGGAAGGGTGATTGTACTTCTAAGTGATATTAATAATAGATCGATTCACTTTTATGGATCCAAAGACATAGGCTTCCATGCCCAACTCCATTATCAAATTATTGTGGCATCTTATAACTGATTTGCATTTTGATTATTGATTTAATTTTCCACATCTAATTAGTTAAGTAATCAAAATTTTCACCTTATATGAATTAGTAATGACACTTTTTTATATCATCAGGGTAAACTTTATTTTAAAGCGGTGTTATTTTCTGCTAAGCTTACGAGATCATGCATAGACTTTTCTTCTGTTCACATCTTTAGAGAAAACTAAAATCAAGTTAAAATAGTAAACCAAGATGAGTGGTAAGATTAATTATGTATGGGAATGTCTTGGGAGTGAAGTTTTAAAGCTCTGGATCTCTATATATATGGTAATGATTACGTGTCAGGGTGCACTTATGGCTCCATCTTTACCCATTTAGAAAGATCCTTTACTTATTGAAGTTAACAATGATGGAGAAGAAAGAAACACGTGGGCGCCTCGAGTCTCAAATAGACATTCCCATCCACTCTAATGAAATCGAGAGTGCGGTAAGATTAAAAATATGGTTGTTGATTCTATTATTCCAACATGAATGCTTACTGCACAAATCCTAAGCATAATTGAATCCATTTGGGGGTAAAACAAGGGGATTTACCATTCCCCTGCTTCTTCTAAATATTTTGTTGATATGGGTTTCTCTTGTAATCTGATGGGCGGTTACAGTTTGTTAGCTTTGTATAGATGCAAGATTCTTTTTGAAAGCTTGTATTGGGTTTTGTTACTTGTCCAACATAAGTAAATTTTGAAAAACCATAAGAATTTTTATACAATACATATTAGGGGTTTCTAGTTTTTGTCGTGGGTTTTCAATGAGTATTTCAAAATGTAAGGCCTAAAAAATTCCAAGTTTGGCTCCTCTCTTTTCAAATTAATATAATAATAACTTTGGTAGATGATGATACAAGATTCTTTGAAAGATATATTTTTAGGGTTTGAATATTTTAGTTCTTGACATATAGAGAAAAATCTACCCTTCTCAAATAAGGGTTTCATATTTTAATCTCGATGATTTTTTGGGGGTTTGTAAAATATTCTGTGTATTTTGAAGGTACATGTGACAACACCATAGATTATTAACAGATAGAACAAACTCCATCCTTCTCAAATAAGGGCCTTATATTTTAATCTAAATGTAACTAAAAGAGATTCAAGTCTTTCACAGAACATAAATTTGAAGTAGACTTTTAGATTAAGAACTCTATCAAAAACTTAGCTCTCGTATTTCAAGTCATGGATGGCACTTTTTCATTATCCGGTATTGTCTCGGTTTTCAGTGAAGGACCTTATTTTCATAGTAGATGTTGATCCCATTTAAAAATTACAAATTTCAGGAGAGACTAACACCGGATCATGCCATTTTTGGTGATCGGTGCCCGATTTCTGCTAGACTGACCCAACCCGAAATTGCCTTGCAAACAAGATGCTAAAATTGTTGTATCCACCGTATTATAAGGCCACCATATTATAAGGTCAATTCCTTTATTTAAGTTCTATGATGTGGGATTGTTTCACATGCCAATTGATTCTAGCCATTAATAGAATATATGATTTCTTCACATTTATTTCTGTTTTTTTAACGGCATTTTCTTTGGATAGTGACCAACTATTTATTCACTCTCTGGGTGACAATTTTTTAATTTTCTTTAATACATCTTTGGAAACTAGCCCTTACATGGTAATGTTTTATTTGGCTTTGATCCTAATGTCAATGCTAATATGTTTCCTAGAGCTTGTATTTAATTTTCCCCCAATAATGCCTTTTTTACTTATCTTGAGACCTTTTGCCTATATTTCATTGTTTTAATATTTCTCTGTCTTACCCAATGTTGACCTTTCATTCAAAGGTTTATTGATGGAATTGAATTTAATTGTAGTCATAGCCTTCACTTTCTATCAATTTGAGGACAAATATCTGAGACAACTTTCTATTCCAAATTTTTTGCCAAAGCTATTGGTCACTAATTCCGCGTATACTTCTATTGAACTTCATAACACTATCCAACGTGCTACTTCACAACCTATCCTATTATTTGCACCTCTCCTCAAGGGAATAGGAGGATCTATAGAAACCGTAGATTCTACGGAATCTACAGAATCTTCGGACATCAATAGAAAAATAAAATGTAGCAGATTTAAAGGATGTAGAACATGGGAAAAGAGAAGCTATAGAAATTTATAACAACAATATGAGATAAAAACTTGGCTGCAAATAACATAGATCTGGGCATCGAATTTCTTTAGCAATACATATATATTTTTCAATAATGAGCAGAGCTACAGCTGCACACAAAACATTCATTCATACAAAAACAAGCCTGACAAATGAAGTTTTCTATCAAAGAAAATAGTCCAGACTTGAGCTAGAAGCTCGCACTTTTCTCCTTCTTCTAAATCTGGTTTTGCTCGTTCTTCCGTCTTCGTCTTCCTGCTTCTTGCTCTTATTTTTCTTGTTACCAATTTACAATAAAACATAATGCATTAATAATAAACACCTACACAAAAAACTTGCCTTGCAAGTTAACACAAAATCTGTGACAAGAGATAATTAGGGAGAATGTTTCAACAAAAAGTAAATGTGCAACACTCACAATTAATTACAAATCAAATAAGTCAGTGAGATAATATTTGGGAAAAGATAGATATTAATTACACAATAAAATCTGACTTGATTTTCCAACACTCCCCCTTAATTATGAACTACCGAAGATCATTAGAAATATGAATCACGTTTGTTCAAAAATTGTTGTAGCATTTCCGTAGCTAATTGACAGTTTTCCAAAGCTGCTAACTTGTGCAAAGTCACAAACTCCTAAGCCACTTCATAAATACTCAAATATCTCTTTGCCAATGCTTTTGTAAATATGTCACCAATTGATCTTGGACTGCAAAAATCAAGACAAATTTCTTTTTGCTTACAAGCACTACTGATAAAATGATACCTTGTATCAATATGCTTAGTTCTCTTGTGAAACACATGATTTTTAGATAATTTTATGGCTGAAATTTTATCACATAATACTGTAGTGGATTCCTTTTGATCATGCATCAAATCTTTCAACATCCTTCACATCCAAACAGCTTGACACACAGCACTAGTGGCTGCCACATACTCAGCTTCAGCTGAAGAAAGGGTCACAATGGGTTGTTTCTTTGATGCCCATGACACAACACCTATACCAAAGTGAAAAGTATACCCAGAAGTAATTTTCCTATCATATATGCTTCCCCCACAATCACTATCAGCGTACCCAACAAGACTGAAATCATCTGAAGTGGAATATAATATACCAAAATCCTTTGTACCACTTACATACCTCAATATCCTCTTACCCTAAACACTGCCAATGTGAGTCTTTTGGAGACTCCATAAACCTTGAAATCAGACTTGCACTGCGTACATAATATACGGCCTTGTGCTATTAAGTACATAAGTCTTCCAACCACCTCTTGAACAATGTAAAATCACACAGGCTCCATCATCTTCCTCGCTTAGCTTCATCCCTGTCATAACCGGTGCCTCGGGAATACCTTGCACCTTGCCATATTAAATCTCTTCAAAAATTCATTTGCATATTTATATTGAGAAATAAATATACCATCATTGGATTGATGGACTTCAATCCCCAAGAAATACCTCATAAGACCCAAATCAGTCATTTCAAATTCATTCTTCATTACTGATTTGAAAGAATCTATGTTTAGATCACCGGTAAAGATTAGATCATCCACATACAAGCAAACAATCAAAATGTTACCTTGCTTGTTGACCTTGATGTAGAATGTTGGTTCACAACCACTCCTTTGGAAACCATTTTGAATGAGATAGAGTGATGCGGCTGTACCAAGCTCTTGGAGCTTGCTTCAATCCATAGAGTGCCTTCTTCAACCTATACACCTTGTCTTCATGACTCGGTAGCTCATAGCATTATGGCTGTTCCACATACACTTCCTCCTCTAAATAGCCATTTAGAAATTCAGACTTTAAATCCATTTGATAAACAGGCCACTTGTTGTGGGCAGTGATAAGCTAAAACAATCCTAATTGTATCCAACCGAGCAACCAAAGCAAATGTCTCATTGAAGTCTATCTTGGGCTGTTGTGTAAAGCCCTGCAACTAGCCTTGCTTTATGCTTTTGCACTTTCCTTTAGCATCCTGTTTAGTCTCATAAATCCATTTGACATTAATTACATCTTTTCCTTCCAGAAAATCAACCAACTCCCATGTTTTGTTCTTTTCAATGGATTCAATCTCCTCATCCATGGATTTTTCCCATATATCACTACTCACAGCCTCTTCAAATGTTAATGGATCATCAATATGAGAAAATAAAGCAAAAGCTGAAAATGAATTAGTTGTGTCAACATTATACAACTCACTCAGATTCCTTGTTTTTCGTGGCATCATGCTTGCTAGAGTTGGATCCGGAGATGAAGAACTGCTTGGAGTGCTAGATGGCGTTGCTTCAAGGATACCGATTGATGTAGATGCTGATGTAGATGCTTGTGAAGTTTTCATGTCCTGTTGGTGTGGACGGTAGCCTTGAATATCTCCTTGACGTGAATGAAGGTGTAGCTTGAGCTACTGACTTGTGGTACCATCCGGGATTGGAAGGAGCTGTTGTTTGAGTTATATTTGGTGTTGGAAACACTTCATCTTCCATATTATCATTTGGGACAGCTGCTGCAATTTTGACAATCCTCTCTATGCTTAAATCCCATGCTTCATCCTCCACAAATTAAACATCACGGCTGATTATAACCTTCCTAGTGATAGGATTAAACAACTTATATGCCTTTTTATCCTCCGAGTAACCAACAAATATACATTTTTGTCCTTTATTATCTAACTTCTTCCTCAACTCATCTAAAATATGTGCATATGCAACACATCCAAATACCTTCAAATGAGAAACACTATGTTTCCTTCTTGTCCAAGCCTCTTGAGGGACTTTGTTCCTTACGCTCTTTGTTGGGCACCTATTCATGATGTAAACAATAGTTGTGGATTGCCTCAACCCAATATTCATTAGGTAGATGTTTGGCTGCCATCATGCTACGAGCCATCTCCATAATTGTTTGGTTCTTCCTCTCCGCCACACCATTTTGCTGAGGTGTATAGCGAGCTGTAAATTGCTTGTGTATGCCATGAGATCTGCAAAAATTTATAAACTCATTAGATATAAATTCACTGCCTCTATCCATCCTTAGAACCTTTATGTAGTGGTCACTTTACTTCTCCACAAGTGCCTTGAACTGTTGGAAATAAGCAAATGCATAAGATTTGTGTTTCAAGAAATAAACCTAAGTTTTTCTTGTGAAATCATCAATAAAAGTAAGAAAATAAGTGCAGCCTCCTATAGATAGTGTTTGCATTTGCCCACAAATATCTGAATGCACAATCTCAAGTGGAGTTGTAGCTCTATTTGCCTTGCCAACCAGAAATGACTCTCTATGTTGTTTTCCCATAATACATCCTTCAAAAACTCTTTCTGGTTTCTCAATTAATGGCAAAACTCTTACCATATTCTTCATATGAAGTAGTTTCAGTGCTCCAAAATATAAATGCCCAAATCTAAAATGCCATAGCCAAGAATCATCCTTTACCACTGATTGAAATGCTACTTCTTGAGTTTCTACAGAAACATCATTTTCCTCTTTGGAACTGTTCTGGCCATTTCTGTAGCTATCTTGGACATTTCCGTAGTTGTCTTGAACATTTCCGTAGCTATATTGAACCTTTTTGTAGCTGTTTTAAACATTTATGTAGTTGTCTTGGACATTTCCGTAGTTATCTTGAACATTTCTGTAGCTTTCTTTAGCTCTTCATGCTAATTTTGTATCTTCTACCTTAAAATTTGCTCGAGAATTACTAAAGATGTGTCTCATGAATAGCTTGAGCTATTTTTCCTTTCATGCTTGACCTTATTTTTAATGGAAATATGCGGTTTGTAGTCATTGTACCTTGGCAATAAGCATATTGCTTGGAAGCTTGTCCAAAATAACACATTCATTATTTTCCATGTACACTCTATATCCATTTTGTATCATCTTTCCAATGCTCATCTAGTTGTGTTTTAAACCAACAACATAATATACATTAGGCATAAATTTTGGCTCCCCCTTTTTGGTTAGAATATTAACCATACCTTTACCCAAAATAGTGACTTTTTTGTTGTTACCAAGTGTAACATCAGTTTGAACTAATTCTTCCAAGCTAGAAAACAAATCTTTATTACCTATCATGTGATTACTGCAGCCCAAATCTAAATACCATATGTCACATGGGCTTTCTTGAACAAAATTGCACTCAACTGGAGAGTTTGTAGGGATTTCTTTAGCAATCTTTGTGCATGCAATGAACATGCTACCTGAGGGAGTGCTACTTAACTGATTTTGACCTTGCTTCTGCTGATCATATTGTTTTTTCTTGCATTCATGAGCATAATGCCCAAACTTCTTACAATAGTGACATTGAATGTGTGACTTGTCAAATCTTTGGCCACTTGGGTGACTGAAATTCTGATTTTGACCTCTACCACCAACATTTGTAGGATTGCTACCATGTCCACTTCTAGGAGAACTTATCCCTCTACCTCTAGGACTGAAAATCCTCCTTCCTCTTCCATGAGTTATAGATAACTGAGATGAAAATGCATTTTCAACTAAAGTATTTGATCTATTCAGTCTATATTCATGATTGATAAGAGAGGCATGTAGTTCATCACTTGAGCTGGCTCAAATCTTTGGTTTCCTCTAGAGCCACAACTATAGGATCAAATTTAGAAGGGAGACTCCTAAGTACCTTCTCAACAACCTTCCTATCCTCTATGACCTCTCCATGGGACTTGATTTGATTAATCAAACCAACAACATGAGTAAAGAAAGATTCTACTGAATCGAGTTTCTCATTGATAAATTTTCAAATTCTCTTCTAAGAAGCTGTAATTTAGCATTTTTAGCCTTGTCCATACCTTGATACCCAATCGGAAGTGTGTCTCATGCTTCCTTATCTTGCTATGCTACTACAAATCTTGGGTGTATGCTCTCACTCATTGCTTGATGGATATAAAATAGTGCTTTCCATCCTTCTTCCTTTGTTCCTTCAAGATGTCCTTTTGAGCTTGTGTAAGAGAATTGTATGTTGCCTAATCTACTTTGGTTCTGGTAATTTATTTTCAACCATTTCCCAAATGTTTTGAGACTGAAACAAAGCTTTCATGGTCAAAGACCAATACTCATAGTTCTTTCCTATGAAAATTGAAGTTTGCACACTAACCTAAATGATGCGTGGACATAGAAGTCATTAATGGTAGCCCCAAATGAAAAGCGAAAACCTAGAAATGAAATAGAAGAAGGGTTTAGCCAAGCTCGATTCCGGATGAAGGGAATACGAGGATCTCTAAAGCTGCAGAGTCTACGGAATCTATAGAATCTTGAGACATCAATACAAAAATAAAATGCGGCCGGATTTAAAGGATGCGGAAATAGGGGAAAAGAGAAGCTATAGAAATTTATAACAAGAATATGAGATAAAACACTTGGTTGCAAATAACATAGATCTAGGCATCAAATTGCTTCAGCAATACATATATATTTTTCAATAATGAAGAAGCTACAGCTGCACACAAAACATTCATTCATACAAAAACAATTGACAAATGAAGTTTTCTATCAGCAAAAACAATCAGACTTGAGTGAGGCTATGTGATTTTCTTCTTCTTCTAAATCTGGTTTTCTCCTTCTTCTATCTTCTTCTTCCGCTTCTTGCTCTTCTTTTTCTTCTTACAAATTTACAATAAAACATAATGCATTAATAATAAACACCTACTGTAAAAAGCTGGCCTTGCAAGTCAACACAAAATCTCGGCAAGAGATAATCGGGAAAATGTTTCAACAAAAAGTAAGCGTGCGGTAGTCACAATTAATTACAAATCAAATATGTCGGTGAAATAATATCGGGAAAAGCTAGAGATTAATTGCGAAAAATATGACTTGATTTTCCAACATCCCTTAAGTACGCAAACGGTTCGGATGCATTTCACATAGTTCAAGTAGATGCAGCATGAAAAATGGCTTTCACTAAATATAGACACAAAGCGGCTTGCTTCGTAAGAATATCAGCTAAAACAATTTAAATATTTTGAGAGAATGTGGATAAGAACTTATAAGAAATCCTAAAACAATGTTGACATTAATAGCAAGCACACGTAAGATTACTTAGATTTTTCCCACATAGATGAAACTATCAAGAGAAATATTGTACCGACTATACGCAGATTAAGGGATGGAAATGAAGCGTCATTGCAAAGAGACCACACCTATGGTGCGATAAAAAGTAGTAGGATGTATTTTCTTATAGACCACGTAGGCACAAAATATTAGTTGATTATAGTAAGGTTAATTTGGGAAGAATTGTTTTCCTATGTAATGCATACACTTTCATCATTCCGCCAATCATCATGTACCATTAGCACTATGTTCATGATTGTTGGAGGCAAGGCGAAGTTGTGTCTGTGATATCTCTTCATTCACATGCTAGGGTATCTAGATTTTGAAGGCACGCTAGAGAGTTGCATCATATCTTACTAATTTTTTTGATTCCACACAATGTCTACATATCATATTTTATTTGGTTTTAAATCTTACTAATTTACTTCTATAGTTTGTTGTTATTTTAATGTATTGACTATTTCCAGCAACTTGGTTTCAAACATCAGTGCTTTTTTACATGGCACATGCCATTCCACATTGTTTTGACATAGTTAATCATTTTACATCCATTTATTGTGCTTACCTGACTCTACTTGTTGCTCTAAGGCTTTCTTCGATTATTCTTTTTGTATGTTGTGTAATCATCAATGACATATTACTTTCCACGCATCCCATGTCCTTCATGGCTTACAAATGCATATTTGAACTCTATTTAGTTTATAGGCACAATTTACCTTTAGTCAAAGCATATGCAACATTTATTTTGCATTTGTATCTTGATGTAGATATTGTGTAGAGACTAATATAGCTAGTCGAGCTACTTTTCGATATGTTGATTTTGGCTTTGATATATAAATTAAAAGGATTGTCG
The DNA here is from genome assembly GCA_018340775.1 of Taxus wallichiana var. yunnanensis. NCBI lineage: Eukaryota > Viridiplantae > Streptophyta > Pinopsida > Cupressales > Taxaceae > Taxus > Taxus wallichiana. Next base: position 467,262,251 of record CM031241.1, read on the forward strand.
TGTACATCTTATTCTTTTTGATAATGCCCATTGAGTTTTACTTTTAATTATTTGGATTAGTTTGAAAGAAATGAGTATTACATTAATCATGAATTACTCTTCATATCCTTGCTTTGTAGCCCATATGTGTAAAAAAATAGCATTCCTATTTGCATTGGTCTTACATTTGAACTAGAATTTAAATGTTAGTGTTTCCGTTGCTTATATTCTTGTATACCATCCATTTCCCATTTTACCCAATCACATACTACTTTTATAATAGCTGTGTGTACATTGCAGTTCTAGCTTCATTTCGCACCCGATTGTGATGTAATGGCAACCAATGTTGAAGCAATACAACTTGGCCTGACAACAAGCATTAGTAAATTGCATCCATACCATATGTCGTGGGTGTTTGAGGCCAGGGTCACTCACAAAGGAAAAATACATGCCTACAACAATAAAAAAGGTGTGGGGTTGGTTTTCAATTTCAATGTCATTGACGCTGTTGGTGATGACATGAACATAACGTGCTTTGGGAACACTGCTACATATTACTATAGCAAAGTCCATGTAGCCGCAACTTATGAAATATCCAAAGGTACCCTGAAGTATGTGAGCCGGCATACAAAGACTCTAACAGCCTATGGGAGGTGATTCTTAGTATGGATTCTATTTTGCAACTATGTTCACAACCTAGCCCTCCTATACCAAACTATGATTTTTGGTTCACTAAGATATCAGTGCGACAACAAGTGCCTCTTCGGGATATAATAGATGTTGTTGGTGTGGTTAGCTCTTCATTTGTTACTTCTACGATAACCCGTAAAGATGGAAATGTTACTCAATGGTCTACTATCACCATAAAGGACCAAACAGGGCATTCTATAATTATTACCTTGTGGGGAGAACTATGTAATGAAGCTATACAACTACTACAACTACAACTAGATACAACCGCACTTCACATGCCGATTGTAGCTATCAGGAAAGCCAAGGGGACAACATTCAAAGAATGGGCAGCGACCATTTGGACCTAATATGCAATTGTTGCTTTCACCTGCAGTGCCAAAGGTGGAAGCACTTCAGGCTTGGTTAACCACACCAGAGGCAAGAACTATCCTAGATACAATCACTGTGGAGGTAAAAGTGGAAAATACTATTAGTGATATCCATGCATGTTCCAGTCCCAACCCCGATCACCAAGTGACAACTATTGATACCATTATACACCTCAACATGGATAAATATTGTTATCATTCTTTCTCCTGTATGGTAAATGGTAAGCAATGTCGTTAAAAACTAACAACTAATGTAGTCTCTCCCTGGAATTGTAGCAAATGCAACTTGGATTCAATTGCGTTTGAGTATAATTATGCATTGCACATGATGATTGAAGACCATACGACATTGTATCCACAACAAATGTTGATGATGTGGAAAAATGTTTTCTCGACTTATCTCAAATACTTTCCAAGAACAACACAAAACCACTAATGATGTGTGGCCCATTATCAAATAGGTGCTTTTCATCATGTATAGGTTTATCTTCTCCATTGGACGAGTTACCTACAATGGCAAGGACCAACTACCTTGTACCGTACACAGTTCAACACCCACCAAGCAAGATTTTGATCTCACAGAAGTGGTTGTAACTTTTATGAAATCCTCTGAATAGGACCCCACATTGTAATTATGGGATCTATGTACATATTAAAGAGTGGCCTCTTGTAATATGTTGTACAGAATATCAAAAATGCTACATTTCCATGTAATACACTGTACAAATTTATTTCTTCTTTTTCAAAAGTAAACTACATGTCATCTAGGGGGAAAAAAACCTTAACATTTATGTGGATCATAAAACATGTGCACCAAATATTAGCAACCACCAACCGCCTCCTAACATCTAACTACTCAAAATTGATACTTTGCGATCGGGGATTTATTGGGGCTACAATGAAAACATACAACGATGATTAGCTTACGAAAAACAAAAACACCCTTATGCCAGTGGCTCATGATTTCTGATGAAGTTTGTTCCTAGAATTAAGAATATTTTTTTGGTATTGAATTGTAGTCTACATTTGGCGGTGAATAACCTTAGAATCCTTCCACTTTGTGATCTCCAACAACTACTTTCAATCGATGGACTTTACTCTCGCATTTTGCCATTTCTAGAACCAGATTCCACCATCATACAAATAGAAAGTTGCATGCGATTTTACTTTTTATATGTTCGGATGCTCTATAATAAAGTACATACCATATACATAATAGCCCTCATGCAAATGAAAGTGCCATCATTTTCCTTTCTAATAAGCACTAATAAATTATACCCATACCATATGTCGCGCGTCCTTGATGAAGGGTCGTTCACTAAGAAAAACCATGGCTATAGTAATGAAAAAGGTGAGGGAGGCTGGTTTTCACTTTCAATGTGAGCGACACTCTTCGCCGATGTCATGAATGTAAGCATTAGCCGACAACATTGTTACTTACTACCATAACAAAGTCCAGGTAGCTACAACTTATTCAATATCCAAGGGTACCTGAAGTATATGCTCTGTTTGAATCCACCTTTTATTTTAGTTCTACGAATAATGCAGAGATTTGAATCCCAACTTACTTATTTATTAAAAACCCTTTTATTTGTTTTTTTGTTATGTTAACTTACTTTCTAATTATGGAAATTCATTTATCTAATTTTGTAATTGTAAATTTCCGTTGTGATTTTCAAATGAATGCATGATGATTGTTTCTATATATTGTAAGATTAAAAACTAAGTGTAGACTCTTTCATTTATTTTGAGCATGATTCTTTGATTTGACAACGTAGTTTGTCTTAAAGGTAGATATTTTTAAAAATTCAGTAATGCTATAAACTTAGACGATATAATGCCTTCAATCAACAAGCTAAAAATTCTGAAAACACCATCCTAATATGTGGTTGTCACTTTTCTGCAAATTGAAGAAAACAATACAAAACAAGGAAAAAACTTTACTTTCCTAAGAGGATGCAGATGAAATCTCTACCACGAATCTCTAAGAGTGTATTTGTAACATTTTATCCATTTCTTCCCTCACGTAAATCGAAATGCTAGATTACCTTTCAATATTTATTGTGATGCATGTGCCAACGCCGTGATATTCTCTACCATACTTTTCCACTAGAGAAGATATTCCCGTGGAATTGTTGCTTCAAGTCCCACAAATACTTTTTACAATACAATTTGAAGGATTACATTTAACATGGGGATCCTTTGTATACACATCCCATTTCCCACAAAAAAACTTTAACCTACGGGTGTGGAGAGCTAAAACGAAAATCCATGAAAATCAAATGCATGCACAACTGCACTCCTAATGCATTCATTAAACTCACCGTCAAAGTCGATAGGAGGTAATTTCCTTTACTCTACTTGCTCCCCATCCAAAGTATTCAAATTTAAAAAGGGAGCAGGGGCAAGCAAGAAAACACTTCTATATAGTATTCTCACAACCGACCTCATAAATGCGAGAACCAATCCACCTCGCGCCTCTGAGAGCCCATAGTGTAATTTTGTGGGCTTTTGACTCTAGAATATGAAGCCTTACATAATCTTGGTTAGCTGTGTTTTAGTCTTATTATTCTTGTTTGAGGATTTCTTCAGCGAATTTTGATGTCTTCATCGATTTACCATCAGACAACATGTAAACTACAAAAAAGAGTACTTTTCGTAAGGCAGGCCATAACGATTCCCCTACTATTATGAAACATATTGCACTGAGAATAATTTCAGTAACATCCACCATATCTAATCTATTACTCTCACATCCTTATCCTCTCACAAATATAATATTTACTTCTTCTCACGAGGATGGGAACACACGGTCAGCTTACAACACGATTTTCACTACACTCTGCATGCTTACCCATGTGCTTTTTATGTAGTGTTATACACAAATAGAAACAATGTCAAATGATTTGAAATTGTTGTTACCATTGCTCTACTACACGCTCTAAAATTCAAAGACTTATATTGTTGTATTCTTAGTTTGTTTTGTTTGTTCGCAAAATTTGAAAATTTTCTTTTTAAAAATTTGCCTTTTCTCCCAACCACAGACGCCTCTAATACAAATTCTTTCTATCCTTGCGGGAACTTCAAAGATGGCGAACAAATTTGATGTTATAGCAGTATGTATTAACAATGAGCTGTATCCGCATACAACACCTACTATCGGAATGCGTTCGGGGAACACTACGTGGACGACACATTTGTAAATGGAGATACAATATACACAATGCTGGTTACACAGAAAAAATTAGATATAGACCCAAGAGGCACTGTAGTAGGCAGCCATTGCAAGCGAGGATACCATACAAATACTTAGGGTAAAGAGGCTATATGCAATACTATAACCCCACCCCAAGACCAAAGCAACAATCAATATAAAAGCCTCCCAACCTTCACATGTACATACCACAAAATTTAAAGTGGTAAAATATATAGATAGATCGATACAACTTATGACTACGATAAACAAGCGCATTTGTTTTCGTTTCTGCATTTCGCACGGAATGTTTTTTCTGCAGAATAGACTTGCTTATCCTATCATTCCTTTGAGAAACGAGATAAGGGTTAGGGCTATGAGGAATACTGTTGAATGTTGAGATGGTGTGCGCGTGCCGTAGAGAAAGATCGGATCGATGCAAGAACTCCTTTTTGTCTTGGAAGGACTACCGCAAGTAAGAATACAAGACCACCAGATTTGAGTTAGACAATAAATGAGGGATCTGCCTTAGGCCCAGGAAATATAAAAACTTCCTTTTGAAGGTGGTCGGTTCCCCTTTTAATACGATTTAACACAAATGATAATAAAGAAAGCTATTGGCTATTGCAAAATCACGATTTAGGTATCTCGTTACAAAGCAATAGAAACTAAACTATCAATAGTAGAAAGCGTCACGTTGTTTGTTTGGTTCTTTGGTCGTTGATACGTTGAGTTGAGTTATAGGGATAAACCGGGCTGGATTTGGGGTTGTTAGGTGGCAAATAGGCGAGCAAAAGGGTTTTGGGGTATAAGTCACGGTGGACCGAAGGTGGTCACTGGTAACCGGACTCACTTGTTAGAGAACCCATTCTTTGGTATAGGATAATCGACACCAGAGTAAGGTCGATGTAATCTAGGTGTACAGGTAGAGATTGGTTCGAGCGAGGTGAATGTGGGGTTATTTGAGATTGGGGGATAGGCCGGGGAATGATGGGAGGATAGGGAAGACTCGAGTGTGGTAAAATGCCTTCCAGGAGGCAATATCAGGGGGTGTGTGAGTGAAGGTTAAGTGTAGTAGTACTGTAGTAGATCTAGGAATAAACTTATGATTACTATTAATCAATGGCTCAAGAAAATGGTGCTTAGAAACATATAACATACTACTTACTTGCTTGCCTGTTGGAATACAAGTTTAGGATCTTTGTGATGATGAAAACAGGACCCAAGTTAGTGCGCTTTCCTCTTCCATGCTCGGATGAGTGCTATCGAGCTCGTTATTCGGTTGCATCTTGGGCTTGATGTCCTTCTCTCGCAATCTCTTCTTGTTTCTTCACTTGTCTCTCGCTCGGCCAAGCAAAATCTGGATCCTCTCGATGATTTCTCCTTCTCTAGATCAAATGAAAATCCGATCTTTGTTTTTGGTTGGAAGTGGTCATTTACTGAGGAACCCGATGGCGTGATTCAACCGAGCATTGAGCGCCTTTCAGTAGAACAGTGCATTGGTTAGGGAGTCAAAGCAAACTATTTTGGTAAAATAGCCAGGCTTTCCCTCCTTTTCTTCCGAGGGATTGGTAGCGGGCTTGGTGAGTCATTATGAAGTTGGTTTTAGGTGCGGATGAGGAGTAATTAGTCATAGGTGTGGGAATTGGACCAAGTTATAGGTCTTAATTAGGTTAGTTTAGGGTTAAGACTAGGTCATGATGAGGTGGCGGCATGAGGTGGCATGGGTATGGTGATGTGGATTTATTAATTATAAGGTAATTAATAAATAATTGTGTAAGGTTTGTGTGGTGAGGTTAGGTTGCGAAATGCGATCACGAGTCACAGGGTCGCAGTATAAGACACAAATTTGGTGTCTACATTAGCCCTTATTTTCGTGTAGTTTGTTTTGAAAGCTGCCACTGGTCAATAATAAGAAGTGGTTACTCCCTGTTAAGTATGGTATAGTAATCCCCCCTCAAATCTATCATCATAGATGGAGGTAGCGTGAAATTAGGGATAGAGTTGATAAAGGGTAAATGGTGTTGAGATGAGGGTGAGATGGTGGGGTAGGTCCAAAAAGCGGGTGACGCTTGCGTTGAAATGCAGTAGATGCTTGGCCAGAAGGCATGATTTGACTAGAAACCAGCAATGCATAGGCAAAGGTCGATAGTTTATCAAACAAGGTGATATAATCCTCAGTATCCGAGGCATGAAGAAGTAGCTCAGGTGGTATATAACGGGTAAGGCGCACAGTGAACGTTTAGGCATGTTCGGCGATTCAAATGGTTCGGGTTTAGTTGAGATAAACGTCACGGTCAGGTCTTAGGCAAAGTTGGTCGACGATCAAGTCAAGGACCTAATCATGCTAAAACATGAAGTGATCAGGCTGGATTGAATAAAAGGCTACTTTGGGTGGATAAAAGTGTATGTTGTTGATGTTGGGCAAAGTAGTTAGTGGTACGGCCTTAGGTCAAAGCTAATTGATGAGTGAGGGCCGTGGGTTGGAGGCCAGTTGTTGGATTGCGGCCGTGGGTCTTGCCAAATGGTTGGGGTGAGGTCTGGGTCAGCCAGATTATTGGGTTGCGGCCTTGGGTCGGGCCAAATGGTTGGAGTTGGCACGCCTTAGGTCGGGCCAAATAGGTTGGCTTATGCGGCCTTGGGTCGGGCCAAATAGGTTGGTTGTGGCCTTGGCCTCGGGGCCAGAATAGGTTAGTCATGCGGCGCCCGGTCGGGCCGAAGCCGGTTAGTTGCGGCCTTGGGTGCTGGCCGAGATAGGTTGGTTGCGGCCTTAGGTCGAGCCGAATAGGTTGTTCACGGCTTTGGGTCGGGCCGAATAGGTTGGTTGCCGCCTTGGGTCGGGCCAAATAGGTTGGTTGTGGCCTCGGGTCAGGCCGAGATAGGTTGAGGTTGCGCCTTGGGTGCCGGGCGATGAAGTTAACAAGGGTTGTCAACGAAGGTGGATATAGGGGTTAGCAATGCGGCGGAGATATTGTACATGGAGACCGTATAGAGGGTCATCACCCTCACTAGAGGAGCGAGGACAGGTTGCGGGGATCCAGTACACATGATACGAGATAGGAGACGGAGGCTGGGAGAGTATGAGAGGATACACTGGAGAGGGTGCGCGTGAGCCAGATGGGGGCTACGAGAGGATGAGCCCCCTCGCTTCGATCTGGGAGGGATGATGTAGAGCCCCCGACCGCACCATAGCCAGTGGACATAGATTGGTTCTTTGAGAGGCCAGCAGATGACACGGTAGATGATGTTGGGTATACGGGAGTATATATGGTTTGGTGGGCTGGTGAAGCGGCGAGGATAAGCACTGACCGCACACACGTGCCAGACTTGAAGCAGTTGTTAGAAGCGAGAGAGGATCTCACTCGGGGGCCGAGTGCACGGTTATTACAGGGGGTAGTTTGCTGCTTGCCGATGGCACGAATAGGTGTTTACGAGGGCAGTCTAGCCAGTGGCTCGAAGAGTCTGCAGCATGGCACTTACCATGTGGCAGCAGCAGATCACGGCCCGAGGCACAGTGCAGAAGCGAGGCACCACCACCAGCGAATGGCACAACCATGGGCCCGGAGGCACGGTATAGGTACCACCACGGCTGAGCTTGAGCACCACCAGCGGCCCCAAAGACACGAGCACGGGGGAGCCTTGGTAGTAGGTGTCGAGGGGACCGGCCCAGCAGGCTACTACGGTGGCTCGAGAGGTGTTACATGGAGGCTAGACGGAGGCCCGATACTATCGGGATATTCTTGATGAATGCATAGGAGGCTGTCATTGATCAGCCCTATCGCGGCACATAGAGCGAGAGACCTCTCGGAGCCGAGAGGTCTCGGGAGGTGCGGCCACGGGCCTGGTGGTGGGTCCGTCGGGTAGGGGGCGAGGTGAGGGACCGAGTGACCAGCGGCAGACGCAAAGGGAGGTGGAGAGAGGCTGAGGGGTCCTGCACATTTTGTATATTGGACATGGGAACAGTCTTGTGAATCCATGATTGTGTTGGAGTAGAGGTCTGCGTGCCTATTTATTCATTCATTTATTTATTATATCTCGGCTGCGGGCGTAAAATCACGGGTTATCTGATTGATCTCTAGCTGCGGCCAAGAGTATGTTTTTGATATGAGAGACCGGCCTTAGCGAGTTGAGATTATTGATGGTTATTAAGTTGCGGCTACAACGCTGCCGGCTTTGTTAACCCATTGTATTGCATGAGATCGCTGCAGGCCCTGTCTACATGCATTGCACATTGTATTTTAAAACTTGTATATATATAGATATGATGTTTTGACCACATGGCTTTGTGCATAAAAAGCGTTAAATATTTTGTCGATGGTTTGTGATATGTGATATATGATGAGTGTGATTCACATGGTGTTATATATTAATGATGTTGATGTCTTTTTGTTGATGGGATGTATAGTAGATATAAATGATGAGTTTAATTGACATGTTATATTATATATGAAATGTTGTATGTTTTGGTTTTGTGAAATTGAATGTATGTTTCATTTGTCAAGTTGGATCCAAATGGTGTATAAATTGATGGTTTTTAATATCGTTATTGATGGCTTGTTTGTTTTTGTAATGTAGATAGATGATATTGATGAAATTGTAATGAGATGTGGATTTAATGAAAAATATGGATAATGGTGTTATGTGTAAATGCAAGAAAAAGGACTAGGCGCCACAAAAATTTGCAAAAAATAAAGAAAAGGCTTAGGTTTAAGCAACGTCAAGGTTGGCGGACCGATATCGGTTATGAACCTTGGAAATGTCGGTAGCTTTATATGACCGCATGATCGGTTATGTAAATGCATCGGTTATTCAAGAATGATTTTCCTAAAAATAGAATCACTGGTCGGGTTATGACTTAAGTTATTATTTTTTTAGCATTCTTATTTTTTAGAGTCATGAAACACGTTAAATATGAATGCGACAATACACTTTGTTTGACAAGGGCTCTGACAGTAATTGCATGAAAGAATTTGAGTGATAAGGAGGAAAGAGCAGGTGAAGTGAGCGTGGGATGAGATTGCAAAAGCAAGAAAGATAAGTTATATTCTCAAGAGGGTGGTGAACATGGGTGAACGAGGAGAAGCATCCGAAGAAAGCGAGGAGACGAGGGGAAGACATGTTCCGCCCCAATCTGCTGCATTCGAGAGAGGTAAATTGTTTGGATTTGTAATTTGATTCTTGCATGTGGTTGTAAATAGCATGAAAGAAGTGTAAGTGAGTAAAGACTTCGAAAAAAAAGGTGATAGGAAAGGGTTGGGGATGGTATGAGTGCTTATGGAGCAAGTAAATGCAGAGGTGGGCACTGTATGTTTTTAGGTAGAAATAGGAGTAAACAGGCTTCATAAATATCGAAGGTGTATGTTTGAAGACGAGGTAGGTATTTTGTGATGACGATGCTCGTTTATAAATAACCCAGATCGGTTAAATAAACCGCTATCGGTTATTCGCATTCATAATCGCTATTCTTGCCATCAGAAGGGTTTCCCGTGATTTTGAGAAAAAAACCCGTAGAGATTTGTTTTTGGAATAATTATGTGTCGTTTTGATGTATGCGGCGTAAGCAGTTGAGGATCCAAGATGAATCAATCTTTTGTGCCGAGCGTTATTTGTCACTAATTACAAGCGGATGTAACACAAGTAGAATAGGCATTGTCATCGGTTGGGGTTAAGTGGAATCATTATTATTCAAATCGCTGTGCGTAACCATCTTTATGTTGCGGCGTTGATTGAGAGATGGGATCCGAGAAAAATACATACATCTACTGCAACACGGGGGATTTATGTGAATGACTTTGGAAGATGTGTTTCGTATTTTTGAGACTCCTAATGATAGGGAAAAATAGTGTATCGTTGTTTGCCTTGCCGATGAAGAGCAGTGCAATGATAACAATACAGTATTTGGGATCGCTGTACCTAGATTTGACACACAATGAGTTTATGTTTCATTACGTGAATGGTACATGATGTATGCGACACACCCTGAGGAAGCAAAGGCCTACTGGCCAGTCTTATTAATGATAGCAACAAGTGAGGTATTATGTATGCATTCAAAGGCGGAAAGGTGGCAGATTTCCCAAAGCATTGATATGAGTGTTATTTGGGAAATGATAGAAATGACGTCACATTGTAGGCTTATGCTCTGACGAGTTATATAGAGAACAATACGGC
>CM031241.1:467272751-467359369 GCA_018340775.1 Taxus wallichiana var. yunnanensis
AGTCTCCAACATGTTTCAACTCTATGTCCACTCATATTGCAATGAGTGCAAAATTCCTCTTTTTTGGGCGAGGTTTCCTATTTTCTATTTCACGCTTTCCAACATGTTTAAATTTATCTTTATCACCCGCCTTATTATTCACAAAAGGTTACAATTTATCTAGCAAAGTTTTTCTCTTCCAGAATAAGATATAGAATGATTATTTAACCCACAAAATGTGGAGTAAAAGCATGCAAAATCGCATGTATATCAAAGACAAAATTTTCAAAGCCCTAAAGAGTGCATTATAAGTTTTAGGATCTAAATTACCATCAAGTGATTTTTTTAGTAAAGGAGGTAGAATCCCATTACCTTTTCTTCCTATTTTCTTACACTGGTCTTTATTTCTTTATATGGAGGAATCTTGTAATGTTGGTGGCGTAGAAACTTGGTTGTTAGAAGCTTGTCTTCCTTCAACAATTATGGAACTTTCTCCAATATCCACTTTCTCACTAGCGTAACCCAATCCTACATCACAAGACCTGGTTCTCTACCTATATTGGGTTAGAAATACCTTGTCCATCCTTACCAAGGCCTCTTCCATCAAATCCCATTTTAAATAACAATTTAGATCCAATGCCCTTAGTATATTGTTCAAAATTACCAAAATCAATATCTAAAACTAAAGGGAAGGAAGTACTATATGGTGAAAAACTTACAAAGGTATCTATCTGTTACTGTGCGTACATCTCAAGTTTAAGGAAAATACTTCATTTGTACACTATTTTGTATGTGTGCCGAGAGCTCATCCTAGGATTGTAAATTATATTTCAATATGATAATCTCCTCTTCTAAGGAGTAAAATTTTGATCTCAAGAAAGAATTCTCTTCCTAGATTTGGCTATTATATGCTTCGAGCTCATCAAGCTTCGCTTGTTTCAAAGCTTTACCCATGTTTTCTTATTTCATAAAAATAACCGTATACCCAAACCTACACACTACAAATGGAATATCACAAGGCAAAATGTCTACAAAAACTAAATGAAAACAAATATGAAATTGATATCAAAAGCCACACAACTAACTAGAAGCTTTGGCATGCTAACTACTCTAATACCAAAATTTGAGTCGTAAACTATAGTATACCCCTTACTATCAAATATTTTAAAAATAAATACTTATTAAAATTCTCAAATTCCTAATTTAAATGAATTGAGAAACTGATTAAAAACTGATTTAGAACTGATTTGGAGTGATTAGAAACTCAAAACATCAATTCCATAGTTAAACTCTTCCAAATTGTCATTTTACAATTTTTCATAATTTGCCTTAGCTTATCATTAATCCATCAAAAACTAAATTAAAATACTGATAAAAACAACAAATCTGAAAGGAACAATGAAAAAGAGCTTGATAATGAAGTTTGCCAATTTGGTTATGTCTCTGCGGGTTCATTTAAACAAAGAACCAATCTAATTTTAAATATATTGCAAGTACATTATGAAAACTCACAACATGAAATGAATCTGAACCTACAATGAATCCTAACGGAAATATACAAACTAATCCAAAAATGTCCTCCACGACGGATCCAACAACACATTTTCCTTGTTTTTCCGAGAACTCTTCTCTAATGAAAGTGACTCAAAAACTCTCAATTGGGCTCAAAACTCCATTAGGAATGAATAAAACTCCTCTGGTCTTTTGCACAAAATATTTTCCTTTGAAAATTACAACAGGTTTAAATATTCCCTTTGGAATGACCTCTAACAAGCCAAAAATGGCTTAGTATTTACATAGTCAAAATTCGACCTTACTTCAAATACGATTTTCCCCTTTTATAACAATTGAAAGTCTATGGGAGTTGATAAACAACCTTATCATTTTACCCGAGGTCGTGGGTTCAATCCTCCTAAGGAACCTTTGTTTTAGAATATGAGCGGGGAAAAGTAGGAAATAAATAACGCAGCTTTTTCCCAATGTCAATCCTCATCAAGATTTCAATGGTACTAGGTTTATCGTATTTGGAGCTCCCAATCAAAAAGTTACTGACCATTTGAAACTACCTAAGACCTTTAATAGTTAATAGCCATAATGATGTCACATTTAACCTTGGATATGATTATTACATGTGACATCCGATTAATGCTCCTTGATCAATTTCCCCACTTTTGCGGTGTCATGCGTGAGATCCTTATTTAATTAGGGTCTCGGGTATTTTTCGCTATTTGGCCTCATCCACGATAGTTTAAACTCCTCATAAGCCCAAGTAATTTTTATTGGTCCATATAGACCAATCATATCCCTTATGTGCTCTTTTGTCACCTCTAAGTTCATGGGCCTTCCTAATGAAGGTGTGATCCTCTATTGGGTACTTCTCGAGGTTTCATTTGTTCGAGAAAACATAGCGGTGGAAATTTGTTTATGTTCTCCGATATTACTTTTAAATGGCCATACGACATCTACATCTCGCTTGCTCTCGAGATGGAGCTTACATTATTTCACATGGAGCTTTGCAGACACTTAAATAGTGTACTCCTAAGACCTATTTTACACCTTTGGAATGTGTCCTCGAAGCATATTCTATAATCTTGGATCTACAAAGAATGTGTCGACCCTTAGCATTCAACCTTTTTTATGCCCCACTTCCCCCTCTAATAACGATGGTTCATATTTCAACCCTTGTTATTCTAAAGATAAAATAGAAATAAATTAGTAATGACAATAATAATGTAAATTAAAGGAGTAAATAAAATTAAATATTAATCCTAGATTACATCTTGGTTTGGATTTTAGGTTATTAAAATAATTATAATAAGAATAATAATATTAGACCCCTTTTTCTTGAGATGTGGGATAACATGTGATTGTAAGGTGTGATGTTGACTAAACATGGTTTTATTTGGGCCATGAGAACTAACCATCTCACTCCCTTAATCGCACCAACGATTTGGGAAAAAATGTCACTTTGTCAGTAGCTTTTTGGATTCGCAATGACTGTAAGATTTGCAAAAATAGATTTGTTGAAAAAACTTTGGAAGCTTTCGCGAGAATAAGTATTGAGAGGTGTTTAACTTAGGACTCCACAACCTACGCTTGACTCCTTCCCCATCTAGCGCGTGTATCTAATGTTGTGAGATTTAAATTTGGGTGTGAATGAAATTAGCATTGTTCATTATTTCTTTTTGGAAAATTAAGGATGTGGGAAGCTTATTTTGGTATGTGAACTATTTATCTTCGCACACTAGGTACGCGACCTCATGGAATGAAATGATCCCAAGCCTGCACAAAATGGTTTTGTGGAAAGAGTCTTAGAACCTTGGCAAATACTCATGGCAAGATATTTTCTTTGGTTATGGAGGAGTTGTGGGTGATGCCACTTGGTGGCGGGTAAGAAAACGTGGAAGCATCTGATGGTCATTAGGCACATGAACTATTTGACAAAATACCTTGAAACATTTTTGGTCTCATGGACAAGATTGATTGCAATATTCACATAATTATATCTATTGAAAAGGCTTTAGAAGATTCCAAAAATGCATTAGCTAATGTAAATCCAAACACCATAAATTTTCCAAAGATCCTTCCAAGTCATTCCAGAATGAGTTCTTTGGAGTGGTAGAAGGAAACCAAACTATTGTTAAATGCTCCAACCGGTTGTCAGTCGCATGGACAATAATGATTACAGGTTGTGCACAAAATGGGTGTGATGAGATGCCTTGGAAACTTGGAAACAAAGCATGGGCATCCACCAAACAATAATGGAGAAAGAAAAAGGTAGTGTCGGATGCTTTGTTTGATGGTGCACTTGTGGATATGTGTGCAAAGTGGAAGTAAGAATAGGACACACAAACTATTTGACAAAATACCTCAAGGAGCTTTATTCTCATGGAATACATGTTTATAGGATATACACAAAAGTATTAACATCCTTTTTAGAGATGTTGATAATCAATCCACAACTCAAAACTCTCCTTGTAGCTCGACGACAAGCTTTACTTAGCTATTTGTTATTGCTTAACGATTGGCGATTTGCAAATTAGTGCTTATGGGATCGGCTTTGGAATATATTGAGAAGATATGAAATTGTGTTGGCTCCTAAAGGTCTTATCTAATTTTTTCTTATGTGCAACAAAAGGGTGGTATATTGGTTTATCTTTCCATTGGGAATGTTTAAGAGTGATCCACAATGGCTGCATAAAATGGGGCTAAAAACGATTTCATATAAGGAAGGGCTTATCTTTTCAAATAAATGGTGACGTGGCCGGTGGGACCCTTTACTTAAGTCAAAGAAATGGAAACTATACATAACGAAAACCGTTTGATTCCATTTTCTCGAAAGGAAAATCATTGATCATGCGACAAAATTGCAGGCTGGCGCAAGAAAATATTAAAGGATCATGCATTAAATAGGATGACAGGACATTAAAATACCGATTTATACGTGAACTTTTGTGGGTCCGAAGCCATTGGCATTAATAGAATGCGAAAAGAAGAAGCCCTCAAATTATTTCGTGATGGGGACGTGGAGACTGTAAACCCAAAATACTTCCCAGTTGCCAGCCACTAAGATCTTTTCAAATAGTTCATAAAATTGTGGGCCCACCCGTCAAAGGCTTAAGATAGAATAGTATATTATTTTTATTGAATGTGTCCAAGTCGTAGGGGTTACAAACTCCTCCCCTTCCCTTCCAGAAGGCTTTTTATGTGACTTCGAAATTAATTACAATTTAAATTCATGGAATATATTTAACTTCCACGTAAAACAAAAGAAATTTTATGTTATGAAAAAGGATTGGGTGCTTTTAAGATAATTCCTCTTATTTCAACACTATTATTAGTACCTGCCGCTCAGCTATTGGTATTAGTTGGAAGGCGGTGGGGCGGTGCTCTGGGAGTGGTTGATTTTTTGATTTCCCCGTAATGTTTGGCTAAATATTTACCTGAACTATTGCTAGTCTAATGTTAATGTTTATAATCCGTGGTAGATGATTGGGTGAGCTTTGTGCCCTCACCCACTTGAGGGTTCGCGGTCCTGTTTGGTACCCTCTTTTCCATTCAAGGTTTTATAGACACCCAATTGAAGTAAATACAAGAAAATGATGAGTGGAAGAAGAGAAGGGTCTCTCTTCAGAGTGACAAAATCAGCTTTTCGTGGGTCAAGATTAGCAATTGCAGTTGGAGCAGGAATCTTCTTTGGGCTCATCTGGGCTTATCTTTATCCCCATGGCTTTTGCGATCTTCAGCTCCAAATTATGTTTCTAATGCTATTTCCCATGTCTCATCGCAGGTATGTTTCATTGACCAAAAAGGCCTCCCGTTTTTTTCTTTCGAAGAAATACGGTTTTGTTGAAAAAAATGTAAGGAGCACCAATTTTCTTACAATAGCTAAATGCAATTTTTTATGCTTAATGGAAGATGCATGATTAGTTGACGGTCAGATAAAGTGCCTTGGCATTCTAGGTATAAATATTGCAAGGGCGTTGTTAACATCTTACAAGGACACTGCAGTTCAGTAAATCATTGATTGGATACCATGCTCAGCTGTTTTGTCATGCCCTAGGGTAAGTTTCAAACTCATTGACTGCTGAAATGACCAAGCACTTTGTGTATCTCTTTGGGCATTATTATAGATAGTCATATCTCTTACCAGATCCTTAGCGCAAAAACTGCATGATAATTTCAGATGCCTCCTAATCTCATTTGATCCTGTGTCTCAGTGTGAACCTGTACAATGCAGGACAGGAATACATCATCCTTCACTCAAATTTAAATTTCCTTCTTTCTAACTACTGTGCATCGTACACTTCAAATTGATTTTGAGGACATTCTTTTCAGTCTTGGAAGTGGTTTATGGCATAATACTTAATAAGGCAAGCTTAAAAAACAATTTGAAATGAGTTAAAATTTTCCAAGTCAGTGTTTCAATTCACAACGGCTCCTAGTAGTTATTTCATCCAAAATTCCAGCATTGTCAACATTTTCGTCAATGCTTTCCACCATATCTATACCATCAACATGAAGGTCCTGTATTTTCAAAAAAGAGAAACCAAGATATAGGCGCCTACAATCGATTCTCTTAGTTTAAAAAAATAATGAAAATAATGTAAAGAAACACACTGATAAAATACTCTGAGAAATAAGGCACATAGATGCAATTTGAGGCTCCTTTGGCGGTGATTAAGGGCTTCCCTCTGCTCATATTCAGCAGCATCTACCTCACTCAAGTACTGCAGCTGAAATGGCTTCGGAAGAATATACTGTCTGATGTAATTTTTAAGGTATGATTGTTATCAAAATTCACATATTGATTGGGATATGCGGGAAATGGAGCTCAAAGAACTTATGGTCACTTATTACTATGAAAGCGTATCTCTTACACAGGTAGGACTGGACGTATGCACATATTGTCACACTCTCTACTTGCTACGCTTGACCAGCAGTTAAAGACGACAAAACTGAACCAAATAATGCAACTGTCACTATAAAACCTTGTGAAAAGAGAATAAAAAGATCACATCATCAACAAAAAGAAGCATATAAATCAGAACGTGTTGCACTTTTAGAACTAAGCAAGGGAAAGGTCAGAAGCAGAAAATGGGTCGACTCTATAGTTGTCTATTCTGAAACTTTTGAGTGTGATTGTATTGCAACCGCTATTCATTGCACTAATCAAGCATTTTATCAAACAGTTCACGTGCCTTGTCTATGCTTCCACATTTTGCATACATGTCTACCAGGCAGTTGAACATACATCGCCTTTCGTGCAAATGATGGTAGAGACTTCCATTAGGTATGAAATCTGACAGAATGAGCTGCATAGTTGACGACCAATAATATCCTTGTAATGCAACAAGATTAGGATGCCGAAGGTTACCAAGATGGCCAATCTCCTGTTCAAATTCTTCTTGGACTTTGATTCTGCCTAATATTTCCAGCTTCTTTACAGCAATGGTTAGTCCTCCATCAAAAGATGCTTTGTATACAGTCCCAATAGCACCACCTCCTATCAAGCATTTCTTGTCAAGCAGAGCCTTAGTCCCTGCCTCCCAGTCTTCATATTTCGATGGCAGGCTTTTGCTGAAGAGAACAAGCTTGCCAATGATCAGATTAGAATCTGGAGAAGGTGGTGTGCTCTCATAAACAAGCAATTCAGTCTTTTTTCTTCTAAGGGCTCTTATATTCATCAATGTAATTAGGCATACACCTACAGCAATAACTGCAGCAGCTGCTATGGCAATGATCGCAGAAACACTTAGTAGCCTTGTTCTTTTAGCTGCAAAAGGACTTGGTGCCAGAAATGGAGCTGGTGCGGGTCCCAAACAATTTGTGTCCAATGGAGGCCCACATAATTCTACATTCCCAATAAAGAATTCCCTTCCAAATTTACGCATCACAGAATTAATAGGTATACGCCCTTGAAGCTTGTTAAATGAAACATTGAAATACCATAATTGCCTCATATTGCTCAGAGAAGGAGGTATCATTCCAGTCAATATGTTATAGGACAAATCAAGATATTTCATTTTGACTAGGTTTCCAATATTTGAAGGAATACTGCCATTGATTTTGTTACCATGAAGATCCAGGTGACTTAAATATGTTATATTGTAAAGCTTATCAGGGTATGGCCATCAAGACCATTGTCTGAGAGATCCCTGGACGAAAAAAAAATGATG
Source organism: Taxus wallichiana var. yunnanensis (assembly GCA_018340775.1). Classification (NCBI taxonomy): domain Eukaryota; kingdom Viridiplantae; phylum Streptophyta; class Pinopsida; order Cupressales; family Taxaceae; genus Taxus; species Taxus wallichiana. The sequence continues at coordinate 467,280,410 of CM031241.1, forward strand.
TCAATACCAATGAATCATCTGCATCTGCTTTTTGACATATATTTTAGCTCTAGCCACACAATTTCTTTAGTATATTTAATGGATACTCTGCGCTTAAATTCAATTTAGCTCGCTCAGAAATATACAACTGAACACACCAATAAATACTTCAGCTAGCAATAAAGGGCTTAGTAAGAATAAGAAAAAGATTGAGTTCAATTGCAATAATGCAGGAATTACCCATGATATCACGATTCTATTTTCGCCCCATACATGAAAATGGCGGTGTTGAGGAAAAAATAAAAAACCAAGAGAAATTTAGCACTTACAGCTCTAATAGAAATCTGCAATTGGGAAGCACTGCTGGGATTGCACCCTGTAGACCAAGATGATGTAAATCAAGAATCTGAAGAAACTCAATCTCTCCAATCTCTGATGGAATTGAACCAGCTATAAAATTTCCTCCAAGCCTGAGCACCTTGAGATTGGTCAAATTTCCAATCTCAGAAGGAATGTCGCCGCTAATCTTATTGTTGCTCAAATCAAGGACTGCGAGATTTTTACATGAAGTGAGACCTAATGGGATTTCTCCTGTAAAGTTATTTGCAGATAGATCAATTGCCTGAAGAGAAGTACTACATCTTGGAATTTCGGGGATTGTCCCAGAAAGTGCATTGTGAGAAATATTAAAATGTTCCAGGTTTTGAAAAGTTAAAATGTCAGGCAGCAAGGAACCAATGTTGAATAGGATTCACTTAGAGCACAAAAGAGCCATACTTGGAGAGTCAAGATCTCATTCACAAAAAATACCATTATTGCACCATTCAAGTTGAGTTTGTGCCTAAAGTTAACATTGGCATATTTTTAATAATTAGGAAACATCACTCAAAGCTCTATTCTTCCTATGGATAAGACTGAATCAAGGCAGTCAAAAATCATACCAATATTAATATCAGAAAACAGGGTTTGTCAAGTGACGTGTAGGTGACTTTTACAAGTTAGTAAACACCATTTAGTTTCCAACAAAGCCATCAATTTGCAAGAGAACTAGAGTTGAGGGAAGTCTCAAATCAAAGTTAATGAGAAGTATAAAAAATTTAAAATCATAATAATCAAATGAAAGTGATCAAATCAATAGCAAATTTATAAACAAGGACTAGTAAATCATACTCAACTCTTCCAAATGCATTGACAAACAATAAAATTGAACGCAAACTAACCAAGATTATAGTTGGCTTTTAGGCTTTCTAATGAACTTCCAAGGCAGCTGGTTGCATTGGACACTATAATTGCGCAATTTAGAGGGTCCTTATAAATAGAGTGGGGCTTAGGTTGTGCAGTACAGATCCAGTTGTTAGATTCTGTAGAAGAGAAATGGAAGTAACAAGTGCCTCATTTCTCAGTATGTACAAAGGAATAAAAATCCAAAGATCACCATTGTCTACTGATAAGAATCCACCAACAAAATTCCCCTTCACACCGGCATCAAAAGACTGTAATAACAATAAAACATGCCATGTGGAACAATTTGGCTTTGTGGGTCTGTTAGATGTTTAATTCATGTTATATAGTAGTTGTTAACTTCAACTGTGATGCAAGGGCATCAGTAATAAAGCTTCTTTCATGTCAAATTTCACCATGAGCCTTTTCTACCTTCTTTAAGAAAAAATTACAAGGCCTTGATCTGCGTGTATGACATATTCCTTTAATTGGCTCTTTGTTATTCCTTGAAAAAATGATCCCGGAAAGCAATTTTTGTGGTTAACATCTTCTGTGGTATTTTGTTTTTGAAATGACATAAGAACCACTCTCAAATAGCTTGTGGGATTGAAATTTTAAGGATGGCTGAAAAGAACTTAGACTATGGACAATTTACTCATTGTGAGCTGGATCCATTTGATGAGGGTCATTTACAGAGGATGTAAAGTTTGATAATTGGAGATGTTTGGTTTTCTATTGTGTCAGGATTCAGGATAAAGCAGCCACAAATAAAAATGTCAGTTTGCCTATATCTAATGGCACGACAAACTCTGAGGTTGAAAAGAAGTGGAATCTGCAAGTAAATTTCTTTATCATTTTTATTCTTCAATTGTAGATTTATAATATAAATTGCGACTAAAAATTTGAGCTAATTTCCTGCCTCTTTTTGGGGCATTCTTATATAGGTGCATAGTGTTCCAAATTGTAAATTGAATTTTAACTTTTCTCTGTACATAGCTTCACATTTTGCACTCATGCTTAGTCAAAGATTAAATCTTAGCACAATTCCAGGCTACAGCTTGAATTCCTAACCTTTTTCTCAAAAATTTTGCAGTTTACTACAGTTTGGATTTCAAATATAGTTTACTTTTTTTGTCAAATTTTCTCGGATTTTTCTACAGTTTGCACTCGGCAGTATAGCCACATGAAATATTAACTTCATTTCAAACAATAGTTAAAATTTCGGCCTATTTCCTTGCACGTTTCTTCATTTTTAGGTGATTTACATGAAATCTTTTACCTTAATTTTCCACTATTCTACTACACGTTTGGTCTAAAATTTTGCACTCTACTACAGTCAGATGATTTCTGTATTGAATTTTGAAATACAATTTTATTTTTTGTTGCTTGTTTCTTGATAATTTCACACTCCTATCGAATATGGTCTATATTTTGGTATATAGAGTTCAATTGTTTGATTATATTGTCTCAATTTTTGAAATGAACATAATTTTTCTAATATAGATTTCAATGTTCAAAACTTTGATTGTCTTCAGATCAGAATTTACTCCCAGACACAGGCCCTGGCAGTGTTCTTTTCGACTATGTCCTCTGAGTGCCTCAAGAAAGTGGAGCTCCATAATGGTCAAAATGCTATTGTTGCTGTGAATGTTCATTATGGATACAATCAGGAAGACTCTGTGGTTTTAAACCATGCATCAATAGATCGTGGGCTGTTTCGAACCATGCATTTCCATACATTCACATCAGAGACAGATTGTGATGACAGTAACTCTAAAAGTTCATCCAAGCTAGACTTAGATTTTGGAAAGCCAAACACAGCAAACCCCAGGGTAGATAAGCTTGATGATGATGGATTGCCTTATATTGCATCATACCTATATAGTGGATGTAAAATGAATGGATTGAGTTTCAGTATCATTTGTAATTATGTTAAAACCTCAAATACAGATTATTATTTGGCTTCATTTGAGCCCTTGAATAACCTTTGGTGCAAATATAGAGGAAAAGAATCAAGAAAACTGTATCTGTACAATAGTCCGACATGGGAAAGCCTCTTTTTAGTGTATTTCTTCCATACAATTGTTTCTTCTCACATAGAACAACAGTAAGGTAGAAATTGATAAATATAAGTAAACATTTATTGTAGCGGCAGTCGTATCCTGTAGAAAGTTGAAGGCTATTACAAAGCACTTTGAAAATTCCTCTAAACCCCCTATAGCTTCAAATCCATATAGACAACATATGGCGACATCAATTGTGCAAAATAGAGAGAAAATTTGAGGGAACATGTTTTATTCCATAAATTTTTGTGTCTAAGGGAGGAAACATGTTTTATTCCATAAATTTTTGTGTTTAATGCTTTAGGTTATTGTTATGAATTTTTATTTCACCACTAGGTTATATTAAAATCTTCCATTTCTTTTCTTCTAGAATTTAGGAAAAATTCAAAAAAAATCATGTACAGTGCGCCATTGAAAATTTATACCTAAAGCCCTACAAATTAAAACCTACAAGGATTTGCCATAATTACTATTATTATCAGAATCAATGTTTTTCTTGCTCGGGGTCGGGGACGATTTGCCATTTACCAATAGAATTGAATCTGCAAACAAATAAAGAAACTTGTTAACAAAAAGTATCTCAGTCCAAGCCATTCCCTAAATGCAATTCCTTCATTTTATCCAAAACATCATTGGTATTGACAGTTCAACGAGTATTTCTAATCACAGCTGAACTTGCATTTTCAGTTACTTAAATTTGTTTGCCCTGCAGGAAAATAGGTTTTTAGTGACGAGCTTAAACAATGAAACTCTATGTTTGATGTGAAGAGCTTTTACAGCATACGAGTTGCTGTTGATTGACTGTTAACACATGAATCTTTTAAAGCATGGGCTCTTTAACACTTTTTAGTATTTTTGGACATTAAAACGTGTGTTCAACGCCATTCAACATGAATGCAGCTGCTGTTTACATGATGCCAATTGAATGGAGGTACAAGAGTAAGGGACATAATGGCAAGGTAGTTATCCACAGCTGCCCCGTGATATAACTGACTCTGTTCTTTGTTTTATGTATATTGTACTTGAAGTTTTAAATGATACCTTGCCTTTTTCTCAATCAACAAGATCCTGTCACGAAAAAGGAATTCTTACCCATTATCTTCGCATGGTACTAGATTCATTGGGCGACGTTCAAATATATCACGAAAAAGGATGTTAAGTATTAAGATCTCGAGATATTATAGTCCAATATCAAACTTGAATATACATTAAATATAATAGATAAGTGTTATGAATTTTTTTTTTTTTACAAAATATAAAATTTGAATTGAAATCACATATAATGATAATAATCTAATGTCAATAAATATAGTAAAAATGCCTAATTTAGAAAAAAAAATATTAAAAAAGTACTCAAACATCCTAAAATCTACAATTTAATGACTGATAAATGTGTATAGATCATTTTTAGGTGTACACATGACAATTTTAATTTCAATTCTATTACTTACATATGCCAAGAAACATTCTAGGATGGAAGCCAAGGTTGGTGGTAGACTATAATGTACGTGAGTGTGTTTACTTCTAATTACATCCTTAAAATATTTTTCCATTTGACTATTACTAAATAAATTCATTTGTCTTGGAAAATTCAATTGAAAAATCATAATATCTTGGCCATATGATGGAGTTTGGAACCCATTTTTTGCTCAAGAAAGTTTAAGTATTCAATCGTTACACATAAATGTAGCTAGATCGACATTATTTTTCATCATTAGTAATAAACGTTTTGAAGAAGCCAATAAAATTATTAATAATTCAAATATTCTAAAAAACCAATGTAAGAGTTTTGACATATATAATTGATAATTGTGACTTCACTAAAATGTGAAACCTTAATGATAACTTGTTCAAAGATCGTAAGTTCATCAACAATCACATTAGACATAAGCTCAATGAGCTTCTATGGACCTAGGATTCCAAGGCAAATTGGAACATTGAACTCCTTACTCCCAAATCTTTTTATGGCATGCAAGAATCAATCCTCTTCTTCATCCACATGCTCTTCTTCAGCCTCCTAGTCCTCGTCTTCTCTTTTTGTACCTCCATCACCACTTGTATTTTCATCAACAACCAATGGTCTTGGTTGAGTAGTTTCCATAACCTCCAAACAATCTCATACTGCTCTCATAATCTTTATCAGATTTTCTAATCTAATTTCTCTTACTACTCTAGCTAAAATATCTATTCTATATGTCATCTCAAGTTCCTCACAATCACTCAAATAAACAAGAATCAACACAAGGCTTTCCGTCCTACACCTTCTACCTGCCAAACCCAAATGCTAGAAGATATCTATGTGGCTACTTTTTACCCACAAACATAAGGAAAGAATCAAAATAAAAATTCACTCAATTGACTGATATACAACTTGAGCCCATTGTTCCCAAATTGACATTATATAGACATAATTGGTTTAAACAAGAATGGTGTGGCCCCAATTCTTACTAGATTGAATCAATCAAGTAATGTGTTATATCTCCAATGTATAATAGGGACCAATTTTGTCCCAATTTCTATTATATTATTGCAATTTGTTCTATGGAGCTTGATTGACCCCAATTACATTAAAGATAAAATGATCCATTTAAATGGTTGAATCTAGTACATAATTTGGGCCAATCTATACAATTGATAATATATTGAATGTGCATTATGTTTTATCAGCAATTAGAATTTTGTAGCATATCAAAAAAATGAGTAATTGATTGGATTTTATAATGTAACTGGGGCCAATCCATCCACAATTTATATTTTATTATTGCAATTGGTTGGTTCTCTGTGTTAATCAAAATATTTATTTTTTGGTTGTATATAAGTGATGGTGTCTTCTTTTATAGTACATGCATTTTTCGAGACAATGGAGAATTCTTTATTTGTGGGTTAGTTTCTATTATTCTGCAACAGGTAGTAGGTTACGGATCAAAAGATTTGCATTTGGGGTCTTTCCACCCACAACACCGACAAGTACATATACAAAATGTAATATGAGTTAACCTAATAAAAAATAGTAACGAGATTAACAATAACATTGCACCACATCTATGAAAATCCATACGGTGGGCTTAATAAGTAAGTGATGTTCAATTGTCCACTAGTTCTTTAACATCAAGACTTAGCCATTATTGAACAAAAATAAATCAAATTTGTTTAGAAAAAATGGGGAAAATGGGCTTTGTTATTTTTTTCGCCATTGAGACTTTCATTTGTATGACATTTTATTTATTAGATAATACGAAGACATGAATGGAAATTTGGAATGAAAAAGGTGGGGATTAAATAAATCCACGTCCCACACCTCATCTAAAACTCAAATTGTCCCAACCCGAATAATATATACTATATGTGCTCTACTTTATTGTTTCAATGTTAGTTACATTATTCATGTGATTGCAATTTGCACTTAAATAAGGAAAAGTAAAAAGGGTGGAAATCTAATAGGTTCCATGTGACTTTAAGTTGTGTTTGAATGGGGCCCAAAATATTCTTGGCATCTTGACGACATCTCGCATTGGCTACCTAAAGACCTTCAAAATGCAAAAAAATCCATAATTGGAAAGAAAAAGGTGGGGATTAAATACATGCATGCCCCACACCTCTTCCACGACTCAAATTTTCCCTACCCAAATAATATATATTATAGGTGTTCTACTTTATCATTTCAATATAACTTGCACTATTCATGTGACTACAATTTGCACTTAAATAAGGAAAACTAAAAAGGGGGGAAATCTAATAGGTTCCACGTGACTTTAAGTTGTGTTTAAATAGGGCCCCAAAATAGTCTTGGCATCTTGATGACATCTCACAATGGCTACCTAAAGACCTTGAAAATGTAAACATCCATAAGAGGACCATGGGACACGTTCTCGGTCGTGACATGACCTGTCCTCTACACATGTTGGTCGAGTTATCCAATAAAAATTATCCTTTCGGAACTTATGTTTCTGTAATGCTTATCCATTCGATCAATTCGGTGACAATCAGATGATATAAAACACTTATACAAAGACTCCCTACAAAATATAAACTATGTAATAAGCACGAGGCCATATGTCAAAAATTTTGACCTTATGATATTTTCCCACAATTTGATGACAACAAAATTGCTTACCTTTTCCAAAAATAGTTTGTAATTATCCCAACCATCAGATATGGTGCTCCGTTATTGGATGGTAGTGATTGAGCGTTGGGAACCTCGGGAGGGAATAAATACCATTTGAATGATTTCAGTTGCCTCAGCCAAATGAACCAAATTAGAGATACATCGACATAAGCACTTTTGATTAAGTGACTTGTATTTGGAAGACGAATGTCAATGTCCCTATAAGGTGGATGTCAACCATCCCACTCTCTAATCGGTGTTAGACCAAACATCTCCAAATCCAATAGGGGCAATGCCTTTGGCGTGTAAAAAAATGAATAATTTATAATTTTCGCATTGGAAATGTGCAAAATCCATGTGATAATTAGAAGAAATTGGTCAACATCGATAATAACTAAAAATAATAATTTATAATTTTCACTTTAGAATTGTGTGAAATTTCATATGATTATTAAAATATTGGTCTAGATAATAAAAACAAATCCCTCAAACCAAGCAAACATACATGTATTCTAAATTTCATGGCATATTCTAAATTTTGGACGCTTATGTTACTTGTAATTGTATCGTGGGTGTTTTTCATTTTGTACTCGGGTATGAGAACTATATATCGACCGCCAATAGATATTTGGAAATAAATATAATTTGAAGGATATGCAGTTGTCCATGTGAGGCTTCACATATACTAGTCAATTTTTTAAAAATGGTTTTCAGTTGTTGAAGTTGAGGGTCGATCCCCTCCACAACCTATCCCATGACCACGCCCACGCCCACGCCCATGCCATGCCCACACCCACGCCAAAGAAAATATCATTGAAACAATAACGATTTTTACGGTAGGAAATCTAGATTTGTGTTGTCAAAGTTGATATAATCTATGAAATTAAAATGTTAACAATTTTGTTGATGTACGAATGTCAGAGGTAGTAAAGCTCAATATAATTGGGGCTTACCTGCAATCAAGGGTTATATTCAACAGTTTTTAGACATTTTTTGTAATTTTATCCATAAAATACTTGCAAATATTTAAATTAATCGTCGCATGTGACTTGCATATTTCAATTAATAGTGTTTAAATAACATTATTTTATATTTTTAAAAGGAAATATTAGAAAATTAATTATAAGGGTAAGTTGTTTTATCATTTCCATTTGTTCTCTTCGTGCCCTCAAAGCCCTAAAAGAAAAGCATGCAGTCAGGAAGAATTTGTCCTCGCTTTCCTTCCCTTTCGCCGCACATCCTCTACGAATCTCAAAGCCTCTCGTTTAATCGATAACCCCGGTCGATGATAAATTGATGCGTTAGATTGTACGTTGTTATTCAATATGCTTCTACCTAAATAGCATTAACCTATCATACACAACATTGTTTCTTTACATTATCAAATATGGAGCTTTATGCGTCCCAAAGTCACCACCCTAGGACACCATTAAGCTTTAAATGATCAAACCCTAGTTACGTGGATCATGCAAACTAATATTTTTTCAAAATTAATACTCGAATCGAACGGTGTCTGCAGGTCTCTGCATCAATGCACACTATGTGTTATTCGTGACCATCAATTTTTCGACGAATGTTAGACAGGGGAACCCCGATCCAATCGGGAAACACCTTCGGCATAAATATTTGGTTATGGAAAGTTTTATTAATGATTTTTTTAATTGTGTTAAAATAATTTTTATAAAATAATTAGTTGATATGTTATATAGTGTTAGAAAAAGCCCATCCTTAAAAATGTTCTTAATTATTTTATGCCAAAATTTTATTGCCTCATATTAGAATTGTATTTTTAACATGTAAAAAAAAGTAGGTAATTTGTAGAAAATATCCCACGCCTATCCCATTCAAAATAATTATCAAGGTAATGATAGATCACATCTATCAATAATATAAACATTTATCCACGCATCTAGTTTTTGGCAAAAATATGAATACGTGTCACTAAGTCGAATGATATGTTTTGGCAACCACAAGAGGCTATAAAAAAATCAAACACCCCTAAACATTTGCACAACTCAAAAAAGTAGGTCTCCTAAAAGATATTTGTATGTTCGAAAAATCAATATTTTTAATATGTAGTGTTGTCGAATTTGCATTTAATGAGTTAAATATCTTACATTTTCTTTTACATGATGCAACATAACTCATTTACAACATAAAAGTCAAGCGATTGAGAGCAGCCTTGGAAAATGAAACTAGGGGAGAGGACCCTATAACCGTGCACCTAACTTTAGGGGCACGCAAATATATGTAGGTATGTCGGTAGCGTAAAAAAATTATATCATCGTGTAGCGTATGATCGTGCCATATTGACATTTTCGTTTCGCGTGTTAATTTGGAGGGAAAAGTAGTTTTTGAATTGATTTAATATGAAGAAAATCAATATAAAGCATTTGAAAGAGGGACCAATGACCGAGCGCCCTATGTGTCACATTCTCATTAACTCTTAAAAAGTGTAATTAACCAAAAAGTGAACAACTATTGGTGCTTTTGTCAACAACCTATGGTGAAAAGAGATGTACATGTTTTGGTACCCGCTCGGTTATAGGGTCCTCTCCCTACATCAATAAGAATTTGAATCTTTTAATGTACAAATTTACATGTCAGCAAAAGGACCAAAGAGAATATTGTGGGTTGAGGGTGTACGTAGAACACTTAAAAGTAAGAGATAAAAAAGTCAAAAAATGGACAAAATTTTTATTCGAGAGTCCAAGACACATCTTTCAAGCCAGCAACCTATGTTTTAATTATTTTCCGCTATAGTTTGTTAAGAAAATTTAACTTTTACTTAATATAGTTTATTAATCAAATCTAAGAAAACGATTTGGTCTTGTGTTTTGGTTAACAGATAAATTCTATCATTTCAATTAAGATTATTTTTAATTAGAGAAAAATTAATTAAATTTAAAAAATAATTTGTATTTTAAAATATGTATAAATTAAACATATTAATTTTATAAATTATTTAATTTAATATATGTATTTTAAATATATTTATTTGAAAAATATTGAGAAATATTAATTTTGAGATGTTAGTTATTTTATATAAGATTTGAGACACTGGAATCAATATATATTCTTTATGAATTTCATATTTATTTGTGATATATGGCTTTAATGTAGTTGCACTTTGGTAAAAAAATGCTCCAAACTCCAACATATACCCAAATTACAATTTTTCTATTAACTTTTCCAAGAAAAAAGAATAAACTTTTATATGATAATGAATATGACATCAAATTTAAGTTTGAAATTGCCTTATGATGATCAAATTGATGTCAAATTTAATGTTGGTTGGTTACTTTTTTGGTTGTCATTAATTGATCCAAATTAGACGGTATGTGTGTGTTTATTGGTTATCTTCATGATCCCCTCTTTGGTCCCCTTTCTATTGACCATCTCTTTTGCTTTAAGTTTCTAGGAATGTCGTATGGAATATTAGTGACACTCCTTACCCTACCTTTTCTATTTTTGAAGTCGAGTGAACTCATCCCTATTATTGTATTTTTATGTCAATTTTGAATCAATGGTGTCTTAATTCTAGCTTAATAAGTCTATAAATACAAAATACTTGTACTTCATTTACAATATATAAATAGTTATGAAAATATAATGTACTAAATATTGTTAGTGTTATCATATCTCATATTCCATACATCATATGTCATATACATCATATATCATATATCGTAAATCATCAATCATATATCATTCACACTTAGTTCCCTAATCAATCACTCAATGGTGTTATGGGGAACACAATTAGGGAATATTGACCCCTAAAAGCATTTGTAAAAATATAATGTCATTTCAATCATTAAAATAAACATAAAATCTATCACCCAATGATGGAAGATTAGTGTATCTTTGAGAAAGTAACCAACCTAATACCTTGATGGATTTGTGTTTTAATTATAAATTGAGTTGAGAAGCCACATTAGACAACAAAGGTCCAAAAATAGATAAGGAAAAAGTATTTGCATATTTGACCAATTCTTTTTCTACAATGAAAAGAAAATAATTTTTTATAGTTTCTTTTTGTTCACTCAATTTTCCCTATTTGAATTTCCATGCAACCAATCACTCAATCAGTTGTATGGGAACACAATTAGGGAATATGAAACCCCAAAACATAACTATAAATATAATGATTTCCCAACCCAACTTATAATTAAAGGTGTTTATTGGTCCATTGATATAGGACATATATATCTTTACCTCAACTCCAACTTGATATGTAGGACATCTATATGATTATCCCTACATTGACAAAATCATAATTAGGCTTCTTACTGTACCCTTAATCACATTTATGGGCATAATCACTTATACATAACTTCTTCTATGCATACATGTTTTTTCTATTTAGCAATCAATGGGATGTACTCCTAGAACAATACACATTATTTTAACACCTACTCTAATTCTAGACTAAGGCATAACCTATTGACACAACACATCTCATTAGTTCAATGGAATTATTGAGGAAATGTTTCGCATTGTTCTAAATTTATTGATGACATGGTTTACTTCTATATATTGATTTGACATGCTTCATGCTTAGTTGTTGTTGATCCTAATGCATTTATATAATTCTTTATTACTTACTCATTACATGCTTCCATTCTTGTTTGACTATTGGCTTTGGGCTAGTGTTTTTAATTTTGGACATGTTGTCCAATTCATTACGGGCTTACACACAATTTTTTTGATACACCAATCTCTCTAAGAGAATTATTTTCTACACAGTGTCTAATACATTACTTTTTATAAGAACATCATCTGCAACATTGTTTATGGGACATTGTTTATGATACATTGCTTGATACATCTGCTTCTTGGGGCATATTGCTTGAGACGAGTATTACCTCTAACATATTGCACGAAATAAATATTACTCTTGACACATATTGAACATTGAAAAAAATTGTTTGACACACAATTCCTAGCATACACTACTATTGATAAAACCATTTGACACATCACTCTTTGATACATACTTTCTTACCATGCACAACTTACTACTATTAACACTTCTCTTGTAATCATCACAATGCATCAAGTTAGTCATGCCGATATATTAAAGTGAACCTACCATGTCATGTCATGAGTCCTAAACTTTCCATTAGTGTTGAGTCATTTGTGTACTAACATATACTTGTCTACCATTCACTATTACGCTCTTAGTTTGTAATTTATATGGATTATTGAACATGTTTACGATATGTTTTCCCATGAGATGACATGTCTACTACTCTCTCTATCTCTCTCTATGATCATGTCAAAATTACATGTGGATTTTACAATAATTTTGAGTACTCATGCTAGATGTTTTGATTATACTTAGTACATATAAACACTTTTATCTTTTAAGCTAAGTCATATATGGTGACATCCCTAATCTTAAAAGGGTGGCATATGGTGGATTATTATATTGAAGTTGATATAAATAGGTATAATAGTTGGTAACAAAGGAGAAAGATGAGCCATCCATTGGACTGTTAATATAGTTTGTACTAACCGCTTTATAACAAATCATTAGGCCATCATCTTCAACTTACATTATTATAGAGTTGTGTGGTATAATACTTGAGCCTATAGGAGATATGCAACATCATAGAGGAGGCAAGAATCATCCTTGGCTTTCAAGCTTGTCATCTAGATGTCTATAGATTGAATAGGAATTTGATGTTGGTCACACTTAAAATTGATGCTTGTGAAGTGTTTTGCACCATGGAAGACACCAAAAATCACACAAGACCAAAAAAATCTAGCGTTGAATGACATATATGTACACATACTAACTAGAGCATTTAACTTAAACCAATAATAAATAAATATATAATTATGTACTAGTGTGAAAATATTAATTAATCTTGTACTAAAACTAGGTGTCTACATATAGACTTATATTGCAATTTGCAATTGTTGTCTCTATAAGTAAGACAAATCACTTTTAAAACTCACTTTTATAAACTAATTAGCTTTCCTAACTTTTATGAGTATTCTTTTATGCACTTCGCAATGCTTGTCTCTATAAATAATGTTATATGGTTCTTTGTAGAGCATTGTTGATGTAAAACCACTTTATCACATTTACATGTGATTAAAATTTGTAGAAAATATAATAGTTTTAGCGTGGATTATGTAAATCCAATTCTTCATAGTATATAGGATAAATGGAAACAAATGTACATACATTTATTTTAGTTTTTATATTTTAATATAAATAATGTGTTGAAAAGGCTATAGTTAAAGACCATGTTGATTTGTCAAAGCATTGTATTTTGCCATTGTTTTAATTAAGATGAGCAACAATTTCATAAATAAAGCATAATGTATATTTATTCTTTTTACATACATTGTATATTTTATTGCCAAGTTATTTTATTTTATCGTATTGATAAAGATTTACTATGATGCAATGTATAGTCATGCACTTCCTTATCATGGGCATGCCTTATGTATGAAGGTGATGGAAGGCATGATTCCAAAGCTTTGTGCCAACAAATTACCAAGATCTCAAAACCTTGGGTTTAAACATCCCACCCAGAGCTAAGATTTAACATCCGTCTCGAACTTTTTTGCATGTTTTAATTGTATTTTACATATTGTAAAATAGTCAGCCCATCCCTCTTTGATGTGAGAATTCAAAAATCGTCATTATCACTATAAACACATTTAATATAAATATAAGTACAACATTACATAAATATTTAAATAACATGTTTTACTGAAAATGTGTTTATATTGAGCATATATAATTCCTGAAACTTACCCAAAATTTGTAAATACAGCTAAAAATTAATATATATTTTTAATTATTAAATAAAGGTAAAATATTTAACAAAGATGGATAAACTATTTAAAACCTTTTAATTTCATAGATTTTTGGTTTGACAGGTAGAGTCAGCGGTCAAATCTCATCCCTGATCTCACCCATCAACAAAAGAGAAATAAAAAGACAAAAAAATTTCTCATGAGTACAAATCCAACATCGTAGGTATTACAAATAGAAGCAAATTACAATTCCATACAGAAATTTAGTTGGAGAATGAAGACGAAACAGAGGAAGCAGTTCTTGGGCTGGTTTTGGATTGTTGGAATCTGTCACATTTGCTTCATTGCTTTTAGATCTTGAGCTGTCGCTATTGAATCTCTCTTAGTCTGCCTCAAAATCTTCTTTTGTTCGTGGATGTGAAAATTTAAAGACGGTTGCACAATAAAAGTCGGTTTGGTAGGGTCCTTTGTTGTTGATTATAATGCCATCTGCTCGCATAAATTTTTCAGTGACGGCCTGAATTTTGAAATCCACAAAAACTATTCAATGTCAAAGATAAAAATTAAGTGAAGCGAACTGCCTTAATTGGTTGCAGAGAGCCGGAAAAACCTTCTAAATCACTCATGTGAGGAGGGTAAAGTCCTTTGTCGACTGAGAGAAGCGGATGACATTCACGTCACGGTTGAGGATCTTTGTCCCTCCATATCCTCCTAATGTCCTCTGTAAAAGCAACGCGGGATAATAGAAGAAGCTGTAGATTTGATCCTTGGCTTGAAGAAGTTTGTGGCTGCTGTATTCCATACCTAAAATCATCATTGTTTACATGAAGGAAATCCTTTGCGAGATCGCAGCTTCATTGACATGAGCAGAATTTGCAGAAACTAGATTTCAAAGAGACACCTTCCACATAATCTCGAAACGTCAAAAATAGAAATTTAAGATAAAATTGTGGGGATTTTTGAATGTATCACAGAGGCTGGATTATTGAGGTGGGATATTTGAAATTTAAATCCTAGAAGAAGACACTTGGAGGGACGGTAGGTTTGATTGACAGGCATTTCCAGTGGTCCAGTCGGAAGTGTGAAACGTGTGGTGTCAGAAGAATAATGAATGAAAAACAGTGGTTTGACCATTAACGGTGGTAAACAGAGTAACGGAAGGTCAAAGGGCTGAGTCAGCAGGGGCAATGAACGTGCTAACAACTTACGCTCAGCGTTCATAGAATGCCATGATTGTTGTATACGCATAAAATAGAAAAGGCATTTTAAAACTTGCCAAGTGAATGATTTTCACCGGTCAAAGTCCATGAGGAAAAGCTCCAAGTAGATGCCTCAAGCAAACATCAAAACGACCATGTATTTCCTTTCCTCTTGTATTAAAATTTTTGTTTTTATTGTTTCATGTTTGGTCTTTAAATGTTGTAGAATAATAGAGAATGTAAATATAAGGAACAATACAAATCTTATCCTAATCGAAAAATTCAAAATAACATAAAAATAAAAATAAAAATAAATTGATATTGGACACCACGCACTTAAAGTTCTAGACCAAACTATTCTACCAATTGAAACCTCTAACATGATCCCTATTAGTCCATGACACCACAAAGTCCCTTAAATAAACTGAAAAAATTAATTTGACGACTTGTCTAGATGAGTTTCAAGCCATTAAGCATTTTAGTCTCTTGTGATGTTCCCATTTTTAAGAAAATGTGATCGGTTTTGGCTTATGGTTACCACATCAATTGGGTGATACCGAACACTACTCATACCTACCTCTAGACCTCCATTAGGAGAATTGAAACCAACTTCCGCTTTGCCAAAAATAATCCGTAAGTTAGGTTTCACATGGGTTTTAGGCCCACGGGTCGTGTTGTCACCTATCCAAAATTGTGCAATTTAAAAAAATAACTTTTTTTTGCTAAGTGACCATTTACATGGATGTATTTACCTCTGTGAAGTCTAATGAGTGGTAAAAGTTGAGCACTTATTCAATTCTCGGGTCATTTTGGGCTTTATGCGACTTTTACGGGTCCTAGAGGAATAGTTCTTCTGGGCCTTTGTTGATCCGTAAACAGGATAAATATTTCTAATGCCACAGCACTCTATAGGCACTGCAATATTTTATACTCCACAGATGCTATCAACTTCAAATGGAAAATGCAATGTAAAGTAAAGCACATACACACTGCAAAGAAATTGATAACGGAGTTTGGCAATGCCTACGTCTCCAGGTTCATATGAACCGATTCATTACACTTTAGAGTTGTAAACTAGTACAAACATACAATGAAGAGATGAATCTAAATGAGGATACTAGGGAACGTATCTGATCTGAGTACCCAAATGATAGTTGTATAAGGATTTCGCCAAATGATAGTGGTATAGGGATTCCACCTTTTGATAGTGGTATAGGGATTCCGCCTTTATGATCACATACCTAGCCGATTACACATGAATTTGAACCAGATAAAATAAAGTGATCAAGATCCAGTAGATTACTCGAAACTGGAAATATGAAGACAAGTTGCTTCAATTCCACCGAGAAGAAAAAGCTCAGCTTGATACCATCGCAGTAAATGTATCTCTTCAATACAATTCCTGGATGAGAGGCACACTTGATGAAGACTTCAGATGGACATCAAACGTTGATATGACTTAGTAGATTAAAATAGAATCAAAATACCTCCAAACTAGGAATAGAATACCACCATTAGGAGCGTGAAGAAATTCTAAGAATATCTCCTTTTACACTAAGGCTTAATTTTGCCTCCAACTCCTAAAATGATAGTATATGAAATTGCTCCTTTAATCACTATGGCTTTATCCAGAACAACATGTATAACCCATACCCCTCATGAGCCTTTATATAGGCTATATCACCCTTGGCGCTATAATGGTGAGGGCCATTTTTAGTGGACGTTACATTTGGGGGTTTTAAATACCACATAGCCGTGGTATTAATTTACATGTCAAAAATAATATTCCACTTTTATAATGTTCATAGTCGTGGCTTATGCTATTTTTATATGTATTCACCACTTTACATTTAAATATCCACGTATCCGTGAATAACATTTATGTGGGGTAAACAAATAGCACTGGTTTATTACAAACCTTCTAGTACACCGCCTACTAGAACTATTGCATTGTTTAATGCCACGTGGATGACCTATTTAACCGGTCCACTTTATCGGTCGTTGCTTCTATCTCCCAGGCTTGGATTTTGCAAGGCGTTTAGACGTTTTTAGTCATTTTAGATGTCAAAATACAGCCACTTTTAAAATATGATTGACATGCAAAAATATAATTTAAACGTCAAAATGACATGTATATTACAAATTTAACCGTCTATATATATATATATATATAAAAAGTTAATAAATTAAATATTAATTTTTTTAGATTCATGAAAAATACAATATAAATAAAAATAGAAATTTTCAAATATAAAGAAAATAAAAATAATAAAATCTTAATATCTAAACATCTATTAATTTTGATTTTCAATTAGTTTTGTTTGATTTCTTTTTTAGTTTTATTTGATTTTTTGTTTAGCTTTTTCTATTGATTTTTGATTTGTAATTGTTTGTTTTATTGTTATTTGTTTGATTTTTTACAAATAAAGATTGGAAACTGCAATTATTGCAATAAATGTGAAATTTGAGAACTTGGATGTAAGAAGATAGCACTCATTTTATAATTATTTATTTCAATTTAATTTTAGAAAGTCATATAAATTTATTGTTTCAATCTTGTGGATGTAAAATTTTACTCAATTTTTGTATTTTATAATAGTTATTATAAAATAAATTTGACGTGCATATTATATTTTGAACGTCAAATGACATCCATATAATTTTTTAGACCGTCAAAGAAAATTATTGTGACATGTAACATTGAACGTCAAAATCCAAAGATTGCTCCCATGTATCATGTGGTCCTATGCTTGGCATGTTGGTGGGAATGTTTTTTAAAACCCACAATGCTTTTAAATAGACCGCCCATGCATCTACGTGGGCCTTCATTGACATATTTCTCGGTGGGCATAAATTAGCAATCGCACGTGATGGGTGCGATGGAAATGCCGAAAGAGAAGAAGGGGAAGACGCAGAAGGTAGTAGGAAAGAAGGAAAAATTTTAGAGAAAGCACAAAAAGAAGTGGAAAAGGGAGAAGGAAATGGCGGAGGAGTGAAAGAAAAGCAGGGAAAGGGAAGGAAAGAGGAGTGTTAAAAAAAAATCGAAAATACAAATAAAGGTAGGACTAAAAAATGCAGGAGTGGAGGAAATATAAACGAAAGGAATATCAATTGAAATGCAAAGAATATTTTAAGAGAAGACTATATAGATTGGTGGGAAATGGGCAAAATTAGAAAAAGTTATAATAAAATAAAAGCATTATGTTTGTGAACGTTAAATATAAAAGAATAACAGGGAGTTAATTCAAAAGGTTTTGTTATAATAGATTCGTTAGTAGCATAGTGTCAATTTTTTATTTGAAGACTTAAGATAAGGAACATACTTATAATATTGTGATGAAAGTAGTTGGACACATATATAACACTCGTAAAGAAGGGAAATGGATACAAAATGTACGTGATATGTACATGTGTTGATGCTATAAAGAAGTTCTTGCACCAATGTAAGTATAAGCATGAGAAAGTGGAAGAGGTGAAGGAGTTAAGACAAGTGTTGGGGGAGGTGTGGGAGAGAAGATGGAAGGGAGTGAAGGTGAGATTCCTCTTTTATGCCTGGACTGCAGAAGGGGAGTGGAGGACATGCGAGAGTAGCGGGAGAAAGAGAATGCTGGAGAAATATGAAGGGAAGAAAGAGATGAAACTCTTGACATAGCAGTGAATGTTAGGCCTTGTCTTTCAGTTCCGCCAATGTCGATCTGTAGCACGTGTTAATGTAAGTCCTTGAGACTTGTGGATAGAAAAAGCCCATGCCATTTTGAGTGGTAGTTGTCTGCGACCCCCTCTAGAAATGGGAGGAATAGGAACATGCAAGGGGTTGTTCGAATCCCAGGGAGGTCCTGTGTAATGATCAAACTTGATGACGACAAAAAGAGAGGCAAACCAAGAGGTCCAAGGATTCCTCATAGACTATGTCGATGATAGAACCTAGTAGCCGTTGACAAGACCTTTGTCAACCCACAAGTTTGTGGAAAGCATTACTTTTTGGTTGATGTAGAGAAGAACCTTGGGCTTCAATTGATCGTCTTTGGTATCGCCTGATGTAGAACGTATTTGGTATGTTCGGCAATTGATCTGGCAATAGGAGAGTTAAGGGATTTCAACATAATAAGGTTGTGCGAGTCCACAAGGTCATTTTGAGCGAAAAGATGAGGGCATCTTTAAAATCAATGTTTTCTTGTTCGGAAAGGGAGGAAACAGATCTTGACATAAGAGTTTCCCAGTCCTACAGTAGAGGTACTACGTTACGAATGTTAAGCAACAAGTTACGGAATGATGCATCTGTTGGATCGAGCCTTGTTGTTGGAAGATTGAATGAAGGGAGACGGATATGTTGAATTCTTGCCAAAGGGTAGCTCCGTAAGACTTGTTGGCATAAAGAGGAATGTCCATAACTGGAGGAAGTTGACCGAGGTCTCCAACAAGGATCATAGATCTACCTCCAAATGTAGAATTCTTGAAGTGTGGGAAAGCCTCCCTAAGACGGTAGTCGATTCTGGAAAGCAACTTTGGCCCAACGAAACTCATTTCATCAATTAGAATGTATTCGATGTGTTTGAGGGAGTCTTGAAGAGACGATAAAGCTTGGCCCTCTAAGGGTTTGAGTTCTTTAATGGGAATCCGGAGGCTTGTGTATTGTTGAAGCTGAAATGTTGAAAGCAACAACCCCTGTTGGGGCGAGTAGAAGGAGAGGTGAAAGGCCTTGGTTGGATGAAGAGGCAAATGAAGACTTTAAAATGTTAATGAGGAATGATTTTCCAGTACTAAGCAGTCCCTTGTATAATAAGTCTTAGTGGAGGAAGGTTGGATTTGTGAGCGAAGTGTTGAATAACTATGTTGAAAGCTTGTTGTTGTTCTGGAGATAAACCTGAAGCTGGAGGGTGGAATATGTCCACGAGGGAAGTTGAAATATGCTCTGCCTTTTTGTCTTCGATGAAAGTGGCGCCAAGAGACTACAGAGCAATAAGGAACTCGATGTGCACTCCAATTGTGAAGGGTGTCAAATTCACGAAGGCCCAACATTTGCAAGTTATCAAGGAATGAAGTGTTCCCAGGGTGAATTGAGCCAAAAGCTGCCAATCATATAGTTGTTGAACAGGCAGGGGGGCTCACCCTCTGACTCATTGTCACTGTCGGAGGTGGGTGACGGATTTGATTCACGTCGCATTGTAATATGCCAGGGCTGATAATTGTATCTGAACAAGCTCCATGTAGAAATGGTTTCTTGAGGTGTTGAACCAATATCAGTAGAAATGTTGCGGAAAGGTTTGTATAGAAGGAGTTCTGACCAACAGAAAATCTCAAAAGAGGGGGAATCCTTAGATGGAATGCATTGAAACTGGGGAACACTCGAACAATAGCTGATGCGAGTATGACAACTCTTCCATCTATTGTGTTTGCGGTATTTGTTGTAACTCCAATCGCGTGCAACTTCAATGAGTGGAAGGCTTTCCATGTTTGAAGGTCAGACCCTGTATGCATCTAAAAGGAGGGATGTTTCTGCATCCTCACACTCTGCTTCAACCAATTTTCTTAAGATTTTTCTACCTACATTTAGCGACACAAAAGCGCTGACTGCACATTATAAGTGGCAATTTGAGGAGCATGTGGCATGTTTCTTGTGCACTAATGTCATGTTCAACCACACTCTCAATTAACATTTTTTTTATGGCTAAATGTGTAAGTAGATCAGGATCTAAACCTCTCGACAATCTAGAAAGCATTTGGTGGTATGTTTCTGACCTTTTTTCCGCTTTGGAAGCATACTTAGCAATGTATTTGAGGACAACATGGTGAGATAGCACAGGTTGACAATCGATATTGGCTCTCCATATGGATAACATTGCTGGATTGTGTGTGTTCAATCTATCATCATTCCTTGAAGGGAGGTATTTAATTGAAGCACTCTCATCAACAAACAATAAAGAAGTGGTTCTATTCTCCCAAGGTGCATTGTATCGGCATTGGAGGCGTGTTTTTTTTTGGAGGCAAGTATTCTCGGAACACTTTGTGTGTCGCTGAACTCGATTTATCAACTCCTCCAAATCCTGTAACGGGGAAACTGTAAGGACTTGAGATGAAACTAAAAGGCAAGGGTCATCCTGGATATTCCTGTGAACAAATTTGAGTGGATGGAAGGAGGGCGCATATTCCATGCAGATATGTAGGTATCAAAGTATTGTCTTGCTTTGTCCACAGATTCATTATTGACCACCAATGTGATCAACGCGTGGGAGCATCTTCAAGCCATAGGAAACCATGAACATGTGCTAAACCTCTATGTTGCCATTCATACCTGCGGTAAAGGAAGGTTAATCGTTATGTATTTAAGCAAAAGAAAAGTAGAGAGCATTGAAGAAATTTACCTGTACTAGTAGTCTTTGGCTCGAAGATGTTTTTGTAACACTTCTTCATGGAATATTGTGAATCTTTGATGTAAGTAAGCAGTGACACAATGAGGGTGGCTAACAATGTTCTTGGTCCTCCATTGTTGCGCCACATGGGCTTCAGCAGGAGAAAAACCTGGCATGATGTTATGTAGGTCTAGCCATTTGTTGTCTGCTGCACTAAGAGTGAAGAAGAGTGTAGGCACCCCCAATTGCTCAATCATGTCCGAGACCTCCCCTCTGCTCTTTGACCAAAATGTTCATGTCCCTCGCAGGTTGGTTCCGAATCTCATTAAACTCTATGGAAGGAAATCATCAGGGAAATCATGTAGGCATTGCCATAGTTGGCCTATAGTAGGGGGACACCATGTTCAAGGTTTAACCTCATGAAAACTACAGCTGTAGATTGGCTCCTATGTCTCATAATAAGGTTAAGCAAAAATACCGGAACCTGGGGTGTGAGCCGAAACGATCATCATGGTAGCGCATAAGGTGGAGGGCATATTCATGCATTTGAACATCCTTCATGTGAGGTTGTTTAAACAATGCTATGCACCAGTTGGAAACAAAGTTGGAAAAGCCATTGAGAAAAGGCCCTCTGTGGTGTATTCATTTATTGGTGAATTTCTGACTTCAGGCCAAGCCAAGGTGCAGGGTGCAGCCCGACCATTTGAAAGTAGGTACTATTCGATTAACTCCTCTTTAGTGCCAGTGTTTGGGTGTGAAGGAACAAAAGAGGATGTCTCCTCGGGATACTCGCAGGGGTTGGAAGGAGGGTTGTCATTATCCTGCGCTTCAGAGAAGTGAGAGGCTGGAAGGTCTATAGGAATAGAGTTAAGGGAGGAGGATATGTTTGTTGGTTCCGACGGGAGAGAAGAAAGAGCCTCAGTGTCAATAAGAACATCCTTATATTAGGGGTCATGGATAATTTTATATTGAAGCGCTTCCCAAACATGGGACTTGCTAACATAGAAGTCGTATTTTGTTTGTTGACTTCCAGTCTTTTGAATCAACAAGAGATCCAAATCTCCTAGCCGACGAGGAAGGTATTTGGCAATGGAAGAAATGTTTTGTGGGAAACTTATTGTGTGACCTGAATATTTATATTGTCCCCACGCATTTGTGTGACTTACAAAATAGGATTAATGCGAGCAATCAACATTTCTTCGACCTGGGTTAAAGATTTGAGAATGGTAGGTTGAACGCCAGGATCCATATTGTTCAAAGAGGAGAAGCGATGTTCATTTCTTTCGAACTTACACCTAATGCATGTGTGTTTTCCTTCATGGAAAGTAGTATGTATGCTAGGTAGTTCTCAAGACAAATCAAGCGAGTGTGGATTTGTGAAAAAGATCCCTTTCTTGGTGGAATTTTTGTTGGGCATACGCCAAGAAACTTTTGACCGATTGTTCTATGGAGCGGCATGGGAGGGTGGAATCTTGGGTGTGATTACTGTGAAGAGTTTGGGAGGAAGGGGACAAGGTCGGAAGAATGCCAAAATGGAGGGTAGTGTAGTGACGGAGAGGGTTGTAGTTCGATGTTGCGGGCATGATGAAGCCAAGGTCCGACACAAGTGGTGTGGTTAATGCAAAGAGGAAAAGGAAAATTGGAGTGTGGAGGGAAAGTAGCAGGGGAAGACATGAAAGGGGGTGGCCACTAGTTTGGAAATGGGCAGAACTTGTAGGCATTTGTTGGAGTTGGCGATAGCACTCACGTCAGAAGCATTGATTTCTTCTTTGTGCAAGGCATAAATATCTCTCCTTCTTTGTCGTTTCTCAGGGTAGGCATTGTGCATAAAACAACCTGTGGAAAATCACAAAAAAAAAAGGTGGCATAAGAGAAGATTAAAAGAGTGCTAAATTATGTATGTGGATAAGGGGAAATGAATGCAAAAACCATTTGTAAATGCTTATCTTGTTGTAAATGTTTTATATTTTGGTAGCTAAAGGCAATAAAACAAAAGCAAAACGATTTGTTGTTGCATATATTTTTAAGGAAGTAAAGGAAGAAATACAAGGGTGTGTATGGAGTTTTTGATTAGGAAAAAACATAGAGATATGGCTTCATTTTTTTTTTACATAGGTATTAAGAAGGAACAAGGTAGAAAGAAGAAAAAACTTCATGTGAAACATAGACAAACATTAAAGAAATGAATAAAGTGTTCCATAA
Source organism: Taxus wallichiana var. yunnanensis (assembly GCA_018340775.1). Taxonomy (NCBI): domain Eukaryota; kingdom Viridiplantae; phylum Streptophyta; class Pinopsida; order Cupressales; family Taxaceae; genus Taxus; species Taxus wallichiana. The sequence continues at coordinate 467,304,309 of CM031241.1, forward strand.
TGTTAGCAAAACTATATATATATATATATATATATATATATATATATATATATATATATATATATATATATATATATTGGACCATACATTTTTTCAATTACAAAAAGGTTTCTTTGTGATATAGATGTGCATGTAAACCAATACTAACAACCATTAAATGGAAAACTTGGAGAGTTATAGTCCATTATAACATGCGGACAAAAGCATATTACAAATGTATATGCGGACAAAAACATATTGAGAGGAGATATGAGCAAAAATGAAGAAACTAAAATATAGGAAAGTGTTATGGTCCCCGGGGAGAGGAAAATTCAAGCAATGACTTTGATTCATCAATTTAAGGGAATCAAGTATGACACATTTCAGCTGTGTATTTCCATGGAAATTTTCTTTTTCACGGATAGAGTGAATTTGTATTCATGGCCAATTATCTGGTTTGCAATCTCTGTTGTAGCCTCGTCGTCTATGCACAATAGTTGGAGGTCTGTTGCCGCGACACCCATGATTTCTTCAACAACTGTGTCAAATGTTGTAACCGATTGTAGCTCTCCTGAGTCATCTTGCAAGTTTATATGGAGAGCATACCTATAATCGCATTGATGCACATGAGACTTACAACTTGCACAAAACCACGAGCCATTGTTTGTTGGTTTCACTTTCTTTCGGCATTGCTTGTCACCATTTGCAAGGGGGCAAGCCATGTAGTAGAAGTTATCCATTGCGATGTCTGCAATTATAGCTTTAAGCGTAGCCCATTCATTTCTCTTTGTATTGCCCATTTGAAGTATTTATGCAATTGTTGCCACAGGTTTTAAGCTTTGAGGAGGACCTAGAAATTTGTTCGTTATAGAGGGAGTTTCAACAGTGTAATTTTCAGAGGAAACCTAGTCGTGCAACATTTTAGTTTCAGGAATCTGAGGATCAACAAACCATTTTGTTTTGAGACAATGTCTATGGAAGTGCCGTTGAAACTTGAAACACGTGTTGCCTTTAAAGCCAATACTAGGAGTTGTGGAATAGAAAGAACTTCCTCAAGTTCTTGAGCAAGATGATGTAAATGCTGGCCCCATAAAGTTACAGTAACACTAAATCCTGACATGTCCTTCAATTGCAAGCTTCTTCATTTAGTTTCACTGTTATCTCGCCTATGGATAGTGGAGCAAGGAGAGATTACTAAAACAATGCCAATAATGTCAATGAAGGAACCAACATGTTTTGTAGGTATATCTTTGATTCTGTGAAGTGAAAGTTATGCAAAGGTATTGTGGCATTATTGACAAGCAATGGAGAGATAGTGGAAGAAGCTTGTAGGAATATCTCAAATTCATTGTTAAGGTGGTTGTAACCTTGTTTTGCATTCCCTATCCTTCCATTTGTGATGGTGTATAAGTTTCCAACCTCAATTTGTCCAAAAAACATTGCTGCAATTTCATTGAAGCATGTAACGCGTATTTCCCACCTTCACAATCCACAAAATCAAAGCTGAAATATGAGCCGGAGCCATTTACATTAGCATATTCCCTTAGCGTTGTTTTCCCAAGGGCATGACCTTCAACAAACACCATGTACGCATGGTTGTATTTAGTGCACTTATTTTTAGAGGAATTCTTGAACTATTAGGGAGGCCAATTTTCTTCTGGGGAGGTGTTTGCGGGACCAAAGTTCCATCAGCTCCATGATTTGTATCAAGATTTGATTGCTTTCCACGAATGACATGGGTAGGAAGAGGAGTGGGAGCACCAATTTGTGGATGTGTTTCTATCACAACTTCCAGTTCGGAGACAAGAACAGTCCTGCAAAGGATGAAAATGAAAAGGGACAAAAATTTAGTGAATATAAAAGAAATGAAAGCGGAGCATACATGCACAAAGGAAAATGGATGCATACAATTCATGTTTTATCATTCTGCAAAGGGTTTTTACACAAGCGGACAATGGTTCCATCTTTTAACCGGGCATCTGAAATTTGGCTTGCAAATTTTGAGGGCAAAAGAGTTGTTTGAAAGTGCACACCATCGGAGAGATGCACGTGATGTTGGAGCTTAGTGTTCAATGCAGATTGAAGGGGAAAATGTTGAGAAGTTGGATTATTGGTTCGGCATCTGTACTCCCCTCAATCAACATGGAGATGCCACCATATGTCAAAGGTGCAACCATGACGAAGATTGTTTTTAACACAAAATGCACGTCTGCACAATGAGCTAAACCACATCACAATATTTATAAATTTGGCGGAAAGAAAAATAAAAACAAACCTTAATGTTTAAATTTATCCCAGCGAAACAAACACCCACTTCTACAGGTTGCGTGCAATGAGAAAAGAAAGTATATACGAGATCAAAAGGTATATATAGATCAATAATTTTATAAATGATATAGTGTCATTATTTTTTTAAAAACTGCAATTTGCGGGACATATTGCATTATTTCGGTATCATTCTATTGTTTTTCAAAAAAGGGATATCGATCTTAGCCATTCAGAGTATAGGATGAATCTCAAATACATTTCTGTTGCTTCGATATCAACTCCTACCAAAACTATCCCAACGTGATAATTGGTACTAACTCTTTAGGAAACACATGCAACCGATGTATTGAGCAAAAGAAATCAACAAAATTCTAAGTCCATGAGAAACAACCACACTCAACATCACAGATTGAATCACAGTCCATGAATTGTTAGGAAATGACATTGAAATTATATGGACTCCTTGCAATACATATCGATGGTAAAAATCACAACATCTAGATTCTCCTAGAGGAGTGTTCTCAAGTTTCAACCAATCATCTTGTCAATAGGCCACTTGGGCCTCGTGAAAATGCAATTCTACTACCTCTTTCAAGGATTAGTCTAGGTCAACAATTATTAAACTCAAGGACAGATTGGCAAAGTATTAATGCAGAACCTATCGCACTTGAAAATTGGTGTGCCGAATTAGCAATCGGTAAATACGAAATTTTAATATAGGTATCTTGCACATGCTATTTGCTCACAATGAATTGTGTTTTACTGTTAGCATATGTTAAAACCTAATAGGAACATGTTTCGAGTAGAATAATGCGAGAGATTAAATCTATGCTCTGATTCCCACATTTACATGCTTACGCTTAGATTCATACATAAACAATAGATAAATGAACTTAAAGAAACCACAAGAGTGAGGAATAGTAAAGGAAGGTATGAAAGAATGACAGGTGCTCGTGACTTTCCTGCAAACAGAAAATCCAGATACTTAATCTGTTGCATACCTTTAGGAAACTTTAGTATATTTGCTTCCTCACATATGTGAATAGTAAGCAAACAACAGTTCTTAATAAAGTAGTTTATGACAAATATCATAAAATCGAAAAATGAAATGGAGTATAAAGATCGTTGACCTTTCGAAGCCAACTTGTTACACGCCTAAGCGTAATTACTGCTAAAATTCCAACGTTAACTTGGGTTTGACCAAGGTTAATGCCTCGGGTTTTCAAATAAATTCTTGGATTAGGAAAACCACATATCTACAGGTCCTTCAGGGCGCCCATACCCTGCCAGCACGCATCCCATTATCATTATTTTTTATTATTATTTTTCTTTTTCTCATTTAAAAAAACGTTGGGCACTACAGTTTTATTTACAAGTTATTTTATTTTATTAATGTTGTTCACTGTTTAAGTCTGCATAATTTCAACATGCTCAAATTTCCTACTAACATATCCATTTGAAGATTTTGACTTGTGTTAGTGCAAATCCCCATGTAAATCTGGGTGCCTCCTGATATTTTGTCTAGGAGTTCTCACAAGTTGTGGAAATCAAAAGCAACCATCCGTAACACTTCATAAGCAATTCAGATAATCTTTACAAAGGATAACATATCGCTAGGTCTTGGAGTTATTTTGCATCAAAATATAAAATTTGATCAAAATATAAGATAATTGGAAAGAATAAGTCCTTGGAGACTTCTAGCCTTAATACAAGAAGTTTAAAACTGTGACCTTAAAACAATCTTGCTCTTTACCTATTATTTCTAAGCAACGTATACGATGTTGAGCAATCTGCAATATTCACTATCAGGTTTGCTTAGAAGTTGTAAATGAGACCTCTTCTGCAATTCTACCATTCTTCACGACAGCAATGGTGGACACATTCTTGATAGTCGACAGACGATGAGCAACAACAATGCATGTTCTGTGCTCGATAACCCTTTCCAAGGCCTTAACCCTTCTACTTCGCATCCAACCCATACTTGTAGCCTAATCCAATAGCAGAATAGCATACGACGAAAAATATTTTACGAAGCTTTCCCGGAAAAAAAATAGCTTGATGAATGAAATTCTAATGGTTCTGTTGTTGGGCTGAACTGTATGTGCACTGCACTTTTTCTAATTTTAAGGAGGAAAAAAATTTGGTTTGTGGGGATGGTAATACTGTGTACATTTAATTTTTATTCATGATTATTTTGGAAATCTAGAGTGTGTCAAAGTTCATGATTTTTTCAAAGAGCAAAAATAACATCCTACAGCAAGTTGAGACATCAGCAGTCATACCTTTGCAAAGTGTGGGAGGACTGGGATATTGATGCAGAGGAGCTGAACCAAAAGTTTGAAATATTCTTAAGCTGCTTAAAGAAAAAAATATCAAGATAAGAGGCATTTAAGACGTAATTATTTGGAAGGCTTTTGAGAAATCTGGAAAGTACCATGTGTATACAATATACTTTTGTCTAGAGACTACAGTCATTTGTCCAAAATGTAAGCAATATAAAGGAAAAATGGAAAGAATGGAAACCCAACGATGAAAATGTGAATATTAGACAAATGGAAAAAACTCGCTAGTTTAGGCTTAAAATCTCCAAATCAGTCTTGCACTTCACTTGGACAATATACATTCTACAGAGTTGACACCAGAAGACTCGCACTTTAGGTCATTGTTCACGATTGCTCGTAAAAAATAAAACAAAAACAGAAATCCTATTTGAGGATTCCTCAAGATGTTAAACAAGTATCCTTGACATACAACCTCTAGAAAAATCTGGAAGCTGCAATCCAGTATGGAGTCCAATCACATATGCATGGCAAGTGCTACAAATATTACCTAGAAAGAATTGTTACTATATAATATGGATAGCCAGAAATATTGCTACATTCCAAAATAAAACCAACAATCCATTGGAACTCAATCACATATACAGCACATGGAAGTAAAGATATTTGAAAATAAATAAAGCTTTATCTTATAGGCTGTAAGTTCCTATGTTAAGAAGACAGGGAGTCAAACCATTGTATGCCAATCACTTCCATAATCAAAGGCATAACCATTGGAGTTCAATCACATATACACATGATGGTGTGTAGAACAACATTTGCTGCAGGTGCTTGGAGTTATTTTGATAGAAAGAGTTATAGTTGCTATGTTAAGGCCATGCAGAACTCAAACAATGCTTCCATAAGTTTTGGCTCTTACCAGAGGTGTATACACAAAGTGCTATATAAAAAGGACTGAAAATCTTGGAAGTTTAAGGTGATTTGACATTGGCCATGAACTCCGGAAAAGAATTTGGAAAGTGGGTATGTTCTTCTAAATATTTTTTACATGAAACCAAAAATTATGCAATAGGATTCCAAATCATATACACATGCAACTGTCTATATATGCACAACTCATGTGGGTCATATTACAAGCTGAATGACTTCCTCTGCTCATGTGGGTAATCAACAACTGAAGAAGCTGAATAACTTCCACAATCACAGGCACATATACACATACAAGTGTGTGTGCATTTGCACAGCTGATGTGGGTAATTTTGTAGGCTGAGCAGCTTCTGGGTGATGAACCACTGGAGCCCATTAAGTTCTACAATCAAAGACAAATATATGTATATATATGCATACTGCTTTCATAAAAGAAACCAATACATAGTATGCCAAAAATGACAAAACAGCCAACTTCCAAAAACAAGGAAATTCCTTAATACAACAAACAAATGAAGTTAAAACCCTGTTAGAAGTAGAACCCAACGTTCTTTGTATTTTGAGATTGATGAACAATACAAAGGCAGATTCAGCAAATTCAGAACTATTTACCCAAAACACAGAAAGTGGTTTGAACGTTGTCAGTTGACAGAAACTAAAACTATCAGAATACAATTTTTCCCCTGATAATGGGAGCTCGAATGAGACCAGAAATACAGAATAAAACCATACTACACTGATGTATCCAACTAGCTAAATTAGAATGATACATTTCAGCTCAAATCCACAATTCTTGCGTAAAATTTGAAATACGTGTTTTTTAAAATTCTAATAAGAATGAACAATGCAGCAAAGATTTTCATGGAAAATATATTATAACATTACCCCAAACAAAACTTTTAGAACATAGTCTGCCAGTTGACGGAAACCCAAAACCATCAGAACAACAACTCCCATTTCAAATCTACAAAGTTCAAGTGAAATACTAAACAATTGTAACATTTTGATATATGACATTTCAGATCCTTCTGGATCAAATCTTCACCCAATAGAGACTCTGAGAAAACCGTGTCAATTGACATAAACTCAAAACCATCAAAATATTAGATTTCCACTCGAATTGCAATGCTTAACTACTAGATACCCATTTTTTCAATCCTCCACAAAAAAAAAAGACGATAAATTCACCCTGGTAAGCATCAATGCACAGTGAAAAACTTTTAAAAACATTGAAGCAAGTCTCAAACTTCAGCGAGCAAGAGCTATCAAAAACTGAATTATAACTGATTATATAAAAGAGTAAACTTTAAATAATAATGATCAATTTTGTGTCTAAATTCCTTTTAGATTATATATTTTTATTCAAAACTTTAATTCCATTTCCAAGATTACGAGAAAGGAAAAGAATAACTTACTTTTATAGTTATATAAAAATAAAAATTCTAAAATACTTATGTCATTAATTTTATGGTTTAAAAAAACATTGAAGCAAGTCTCAAACTTCAGCGAGCAAGAGCTATCAAAAACATAACATACTGTTATTTCGATTGAGCAACTGAAAGAGAACATAGTAGATGTTTGTACCATATAGCTACCTAAATTACACTTATGTACATAAGTTTAACAGAGCACGCCCTTAAAGTTTTTCATTTTTCTTGGCTTCTCGTTTTTTTCCCTTGGTGACATTAGCAATTTTTTTGTGCCATGTGATTTTTTCCCTCCAGCATGTATTGTCTTTGCAGTTATGCCCATCTTTTTCAGTTTGTGATTAGGTTCGTATTTCACAGCATCTTCGGGGCGATCATAAACAAGCCCAAATCCCCTCGAGTTGAAGCCCGTCGTACGGAACTTGGAAAGATAAAGAGGACAGGAAGGATGCAAGCGGAGATGGTCTCTAACCAAATCAGCGATCAAAGGTTTTGCCGGCTTCGGTTGCCTGCAATGGAGTACATTAACAACAAACTTTGACCGGTTGAAAGATTCTTCCCGCTCCAAGTGCGGAGTGGTGATTGTCACACCATGCAAGGAGGAACAACAATTGCATTACGAGTCTTCATTGTTGCGAACTCACAAGCAACCAAGAACAATAAAATCGTAAAAAACAAAATACATAGATGCTATATGAACCTCAATAAGTTCTATGCTGGAAATGGAAATAAAACACATTATTTATGGTTGCAGAGCACAAACAAGGAATCAAAGACAAATATTTGGGTGTTGTCTGTTTTGGTAGGCAACTTTAAAAGCCTTGCCAATGGGCAGTCTAACACCCAACAAAGGGCATTTGATGAGGCCTCCTAGGGGCAAAAACCCCTCAGCACACATCAAATCCTACCAATGGCGAAGGCACTTGCCCCTCTATGTCGTGGCTGAAGACCGAAAGCAGAAAATAGTTTTCTTTATGCAACACATACAACAATAACATATTTTAAGATAGACAACTTCAACCACATTATTAAGAATCTATGAAAATGTAAAATGGGAAATAATGAAAAAAACAAAACATATTCAATAACCAATTCTCTACATGATCTGTTATGGAATTGTCCATGCCACAAAGGAAAATAGCGTATAGATAGCCTTTAAAAAAAATTTGAATACTAATTGAAATTCAATACTCATACATTGCATACTTATTGAAATTTAATACCCATACAACTTGAAATATTTCACAGAACATGAAAATAAATTTCCAATACTTTGAGAAATGAGACTTGACTTTGTATTGATTCATCTACTATGGAAGTAAGCTATAGATGATCTAAAGATGTGGGAACGAATAGAATTGCAAGGACCCCTGTAAAAAGAGTGAGGGATACACACAAAACTGATATCAAAAACATTTACAAGCAAAGTTCAAATAGACCCAAGAAACATAAACAATCGATATTTGCAGCACACAAATTCCCAATGATGAAAATGGAAAATAATTTTCTTGTTTCCAGTAACTTCACTCAGAAAGTTACCTTTGCCACCAGAAATACATTAGAAAATTGTTATAATAATTCAGAAATATCAAGATTCCGCACTTCCTTACTTTCATTTTTCAAAGAGTTGAGACTAAATATCTATTTGGTGATTTCCCACCTTGTAAGAAAAAAACTTATTAAACCTGTTGGAGGTGTAAGAGCGTCAAGGTAGCACACTTACTTGTTTTCATCTTTCATTCAATTTAAAGCAAGGGGAGTTATAATAAGAAATCAGTTTCAACATTTCCAGAGAATTGTGCAAAATAACAAAAACACTAATTGTGAATATATTTTGACAGATAGCATTATGATAGCAAACCTAGTTAAATCCAAAAAGCGAAGTATGAAATATGTTCAGACAATTTTTCACATTAATAAGCTTGACACAATGACAAATGTGCATTAAAGAAAAAATACTTAGAAAGTAAGAGCTATGAAAAATATAACAAGACTCTTTTCACTTATACCCATCTTATATAAATAACCTATAATGGACTTCTCAGCTATTTTCACATAGTGTTGCAGACACATACTATATATAGTCTATGGAGCTGTCTTTTTTTCATGAGATGTCATCACATTGGATAGAATATAAGGCTCTTCGGACATATATACATACATAAACCATATACCCACATAACTATGCATAGAGTTCTTGGGATGGACTATACATATATACTTATATTTATATATGTCTATCTGGGGTCTGGCTATTTTTTGAGATCTATATTAGCTAGAGCAAGAGTTGCCTGCATCTACAATATCAGAATCTATTCAAACACTCGGTTGTTTATATATCTGTACATATATTATTATTTCTAAAGTAGAGAGAACAATGGGAGACAGAAGGGGTAGGTCTAAAGATGATCAGAGCTACTGTGTAGGAAACAGGAATTGGCATTCTCTGAGTGTAGACATGTTGGATACCACAAAATTAGCTTGGAGCCTAAAAGGCTGCAAAGCTCATGTAATGAAAGTAGTCCAAGCCTAGAAGACAGTTGTCTATTCCTTTTAATTCTCAATTGGGATCCCGTCATTACTGCAGAATCACGAATGGGGAATATATGCAGAATGAATTAATTTTGTTTATCTTATAACTATGCCATTCATGTAGACAGTACACATAGACATATTGAATGTCTATCTATTGCATTGTAATAGAGAAACATAAGTAAGGTTTATATAAAAACAAAGCCTCATGTCCAAGGCTACATATTGCAGAAACACCACAGAAAAATATAATAAGTCAAATGACTTGAAATACAACAAAATATCCAGATTTATATGATTTGAAAATATTGTTTTCATGTACCTTGTCTATATTCTTGTGGATATAAATTTTTTATCAGCATTCGTGATTCTGCAGTAATGACGGGATCCCAATTGAGAATTAAAAGGAATAGACAACTGTCTTCTAGGCTTAGACTGCTTTCATTACAAGAGCTTTGCAGCCTTTTAGGCTCTAGGCTAATTTTGCGGTATACAACATGTCAGGAAGTTGTACTTGTTCAGGAAATTAGGTCAATTACAAGCAATGCAAACCGTCATTAAAATGACTCTAGCATTTTTAATAACATGTTGGCATTAGCTATCTTTTAGTAAACTCATTTTTTTGACAGATTTAGAGTTTGTTTAAGATATGAATGGGGACAGGCAGGAGTGTCATACGTCCAATTTAGAGCTTAAAAGGCTGCAAAGCTCATGTAATGAAAGCATTCTAAGCCTAGAAGACAATTGTCTATTCCTTTTAATTCTCAATTGGGATCCCATCATTACTGCAGAATCACTAATGCTCTAAAGATAATTTATATCCACAGGAATATAGATAAGGTACATGAAAACAATATTGTCAAATCATATAAATCTGGATATTTTGTTGTATTTCAAATCATTTGACTTATTATATTTTGCTGAGGTTTTTCTGTAATATGTAGCCTTGGATATACGCCTTTATTTGGTATATAAACCTTACTTATGTTTCTCTATTACAATGCAATAGATAGACATTAAATATGTCTGTGTGTACTATCTACATGAATGACATAGTTATAAGATAAAAAAAATTAAGCCATTCAGCATATATTCCAAGTTAAGTGGATCCTTCGCAACATACGCAAACAAATCAGCTATGGGTATATTGTTATTTAAAATGAACCATCTAGACAGAGATACTGCATTACAATTCCACATATAAACTATGCGAAGTTATTTGAAAATGTAAGTTTCCAACCTATCATGTAAAAGCATCTTCATTGCCACTGGACCCAACTGTCTGGAAAGCAAGGTAATAACTCGAAAGCTTAGATGCAATGATGGAGCCATAACACAAGTTATATTTAAGCAGATTTCAATGAAACTGTCCCAAAGAAAAGTCATGTCCCTTTAAAATGAGTACAATAATAACTTAAGTTTGTCATCACCCCCTCAGAACTAACCTAAAAAAAAACCTGAGGCAGTGGGATCATTTACAATTAGAACAAATGGGACAGAGGAGTAGAACTGCTTTGATAGTTGTATACCCACAATGACCGCAATAGCTTTTCTACCATTGGTGTAGAGAATTATAAGAAGCTATAAGAAAATTGACATGGGAGCTAAAATCATTATGATGCAGAAATAATTCTTGAAAAACAGTGGGATTTTGAGCAATGAAAGATAGAGAGAAAATATACCAATGCACACTGGTGACCAAATGGTGACCAGAGTAGGTCAATGAGACTCAGGAATACAACCTTGTTTGAGTGACCAAAATAGGTCAATGGAACTTAGGAATATAACCAGGAATGATACACAAGTGTTAGGGACAAAAGGAACCCTAAACCAAAACTCCAACTCTAGATCACTACCAAAGCCAGACAGGGTAACCCAGGGCCGGTATACACTGTAGCTCAAGCGCCCACAAATAAAATTGACAGTGATACTAAAGTTTTTAAGATTCAAAAAAAAAAATCGTGACAAGTGGTGGCAATTTAGAAGAAGCAGGACTGGTTTAAATGCTGCATACCCACTATCGGCCCCACTAGTTTTCATCTATCAGTAAGGATAATGTATAAGAAGCAAAAAGAAAGACATGGGTGCTGAATATTTTAAGATGCAGAAAAAAAGTATGGCAGATGGTGGAGTTTTGAGAGATGAAAGAAACAAAGAAATCATATAAATGTCCACAAGCGACCAAAATAGGTCATTGGGATTCAGGAACAGTCTTTGTATGAGCAACAAAAAAAGGTCAGTTCATACAGACCCAAGAAACATAAACAATCCAAATCCAGTCACTGTACAATGTAAAGAGGAAGAAGATGAATTTTTTTTTACCCTTTTCTTTAAATCTCAGCTGCGCTGCTTGATGGCTTCCTCCACTCCCTCAGTCTCCAACCTCTACCACACTCAACAGACAAAGTGAAAGGGGCTTTTCAGCTACAACGATCCACGCCCACAGAAAAGAACAAAACGCACCGGTTGTATCAACATTCAACATTATAATCTGCAAAACCCTTCCCGGAGCCCTAAGCAAGGTGTTTTTATTGTTTCTTCGACTGAAGCGTCTTTGTCTTCCAGGGAGGCAGCCATTCTTCCCCTTTCTTCGGACTTTGGCTTGCAGGTATGTCCACCTCCACTCACGACTCCCGCAACTGTACTCCATTTCTGCCTCCGAGAATGCCTCCCCCTCCTTCGAGCACGACGTAGGGTTCTATGTTTTCCAAGCAATCCATCACTTATGTTCGGAAGATTTACCAATTTCTATCAGGCACAATCAAGCTTGCTCCCGACCGTCCGTCCGTCGTCGACCGCTCCATCCTATCCCTCGCAGTCTCCTTCAGTGTCGGAAGGTCAAGGGCTTTCCCCCAGAGTGCATGCCTTTCAGCGTAATTATCCCACATACGTGGGTGGAGAGATTACTTAAGCCTTTAATAAGGCCCAATTACCTTATCTTAAATGTGGCATGGCCACGCATTAACACTTTTTCAATTGTTTAATATCCCCGCCTTGAGTTGGATACAATGGTAAGTGGTTATGTCGAGATGTCGTGGGGTGGATATGCGGTGTTGTGATATGTTAGGTGCCCCAATGAACTCATGGGCCAAGCAATGTAGCAATCTCCAGAAAGTGGGTAATATCCCGTCGAGGTTTGTTGAAATACAAAGTTCCCAACTACACTGTACAATTCCCACGATTAACGATGACAAATAGGTACTCCTCTATTGCACGACAAAAGTAGCCTCTACACAGAGTGATATTCGACCCATTGCTAGATGTCAACCACTATTCAACTACCATTCTTTCGCATTAGACTACTCCTCTTCATAGAATGAATATTCAAGTTGATGTCAAGTCTACGACGATCAACTACCATTTTGTTGTATTGTCTTAACCTCTACATAGAATGAAGATCTTAGTTAATGTTAGATTACGATGATGATCAACTACCACTCTATTGCATGGCCATGATGCCTCTACACAGAGTGATGATATGAGATGATCTCCCACGAGCTCAATAATGATGACTTCAACCCCGTTGCATGGCTACTTCCTCTACATGGTACGAAGCCTCCTATTGACGACAACTATCATGTACCACTATGTTGCACTGACCCACAAGCCTCTACGCGGAGTGGCTATATGACTTGATGTCAAATTCCAACGATCATCGGCTACTATTACATTTGTACGATCACAATGCATGTACACATAATTACTATCCGAGATGACACAGGTGAGCTCAATTGTCCGCATAATTTCTTACACAAGAAATTTCGATACTCACAATATTATGTGTTAGAACACAATTTTCCCTCTGATGGGGTCTTATATTTGTAAGCATCATATTTATAGACATTTCCCGAAATGGATATAAAAATACACCTAAGCATATATATATATATATATATATATATTCCCAAATGGGTCTTTTACAAAGTACGAGCATGGGTGTTTTATTTACTAGGGGAGAGGGGCCAATAGGTGAACAAGGTCCAATAGTTGATATGACTATTGATCACACAATACCCAATAGTTGTCATAGTACTATGTAGTAGTTATTTATTTTTGACATAATAATTATGTAGAGTAGCCAATCACATCATGACATGTAAGACCTTTCACCCATGTACAAGTATAAAAAAGTCAATGTTCAAGCAATTTCACCTATATTCAAGTATTGGTTTCCACCATGGTTGTAGCATTTTCACATATATTATTTTAAATCAATTCAAAATATGGTTTTCCCTCCAATTGAACATTCCAAACAAAAAATATAAGTTAACACAAATCTAAACTACATATTAGTGAAAAAATCACAATCCCATATCATAAACAATTGATTTTGTGGACCCCTTAACTTAGGGTGTACCACTACTAGCCCCTCTCCCTATACTCGTAAATGCTCAAGGATATATACATACTAGATGACTACAATTATTGTACCTCTCGACACAATCGATGGAGGATCTAGTTGTCTCACTTTGTTGGTCTTGGTCATCATTTGGGGCTGGAGGGTCCCCGAAGAATACGAGCTTGAAGACTTCGTTGATGTATCTGTTGTCGGGTCTTGTAACCCAACCATTTTCAAACTCCACAACCCGTCCATGGTTGGATGGATTTCAAGGATCTTTCCCGCATTCCCGATGAATGCATGATGTTCCACGAGGTAAAAAAATTCCCAAACGATATTATCCATGTCCATTGGAGCGATGGAGAGATTTACCACATCGAGAACTTCCTCCGATGATGTACCGCACTCTACAATGTCGATTTGTGGTTCCTAAATACCACCATCTTGAGTACCAATAGTCTCGGCATGTGGAAGAAGCCTAATTGGTATACCCATCAAGCATACCAAATAAGCTATGATATAGCTCGATCTAATATCCCAATCGAATATGAGTCGTACATGGTGACCTTCGGGAATGGTAGGTACGGTCTTCCTTGAGACTCGGTTGATCGTAGAATCACGTCTGCGGAGTTGAAGATACCTCTACATGTCGTCATCGTCGTGTATGCTAGCCATAACTAGATGGTACTCGAAAGTACATGAGCTTTCCCCTTACCGCATGACCTTCTTATTGTACTAATGAGGAACATGATCGGGTGTTTTTGTCAACAATAATCCTTTGTATGGTTGTCTTTTCCATGATGAAAGTTGTATACTCGTTGGCACGGTAGTGGTGGTAGTGAGGTCCACATGTGCCTTTTATTCGGTTGTCTTGCCTTGACCATCCGACTGGAAGTGAATCAATGCTCCTCTAGAGCTCTACAATATGCCAACTCAAGGCGATTCCACTCTAATACGTTCTCCAGGTGTGCATGCAACTCCACGATTTATTGAGTCTTCTCTCAATGTCTAATAACCACCATGTGTATCATTATTCTAAAAAGGTGATCACTGAGCCATTGGAGGAGCAGTACACGTCTATGGCTATAACTTTGTCGATCACAATTGAGGCAATTGTACAAGTTGAAGCAACACGGTCAAATGAGCTTGCTCGATACCAACCTTTCGAAGACTAGTAGGCTTTCTAAAAAGTTCAACCAACTCTAATACTAACTTGATTCGTAAAGCAGGGTTAATAGTTCTAGCTGTCCAAACCCCTATAGGCACTGCAATATTTTATAATCTGCAGATCTTTATCAACTTCAAATGAAAAATGCAATGTAAATTAAAGCATATACACATTCAGTAAAGAAATTGTTAACGCAGATTCGGAAATGCCTACGTCTCCGGGTTCATATGAACCAATTCATTACACTTCAGAGTTGTAAACTAGTACAAACATACAATGAAGCGATGAATCTAAATGCAAATACCTGGGGGAACGTATCGATGAGTACCCAAATGATAGTTGTACATGGATTCCGCCTAATGATAGTGGTATAGGGATTTTTCCCTTTATGATCACATACCTAGCCGATTACACATGAATCTAAACCAGATAAAATAAAGTGATCAAGATCCAGTAGATTACTCTAAACTGGAAATATGAAGACAAGTTTCTCCAAGTCCGAGAAAGAAGAAGCTCGGTGATAGTGACCATTGCAGAAATGTATGTCTTGATACTCTTCTTTGGATGAGTTACATGCTTGACGAAGACTCCATATAGGCGTAAAACAACGATATAACTTTCGTAGATCAAAACAAATTCAAAACGCCTCTAAACTAAGAAGGAAATACCACCATTAGGAACGTGAGGAAATCATGATAATATCTCCTTTTTACACCACAACCTAGTTTTCCTCTAACTCCTCCTAAAATGATAGTATATGAAATTTCTCCTTTAAGCACTATGACTTTGTCTAGAACAACTTGTATAACCCATACCCCCATGAGCCTTTATATAGGCTATATCACCTTAGCTCTATAATGGCGAGGATATTTTTAGTGGACGTTACATTTGGGGTTTTAAATACCACATAACCGTGGTATTAAAAGGAGATAGTTTATAGTGGTGACTTACGCTATTTTTATATATATCCGTCGTTTTACATTTTTATATATATGTGGGTAGCATTTACGTGGGGTAAAAAATATCATTGGTTTATTACAACCCTTTTAGTACTCGCACTACCCACTATAAGCTGTTGTATTGTTTAATTCCACGTGGCTTACCTATTTAACCGGTCCACTTTATTGTTGCGTCGCTCCTATCTCCCACGTACCACTTTGAGGTGTAGATGATGATGATGACTATGATGATGTAGTGGCAGGGATGAATAGCGAGTCATATGTTGTTATGACCCAAGAGCGAGACCAACAAAAGAAAAAAGTGGTGCGACCTGCTAAAATATCTAAGGAATACCCCGTAACCATTCCGGTGGTTGCGAGAAGAGGACTCCTATTCCCCCTTTGCTTCCACACAAACGGTAGGCTCTGCTAGTTCTTCTTCTTCTTCTTCTAAAGCTTTGTCCTCGAATGATAAAGTTGATAGGTCAAAATTTTCCCCTACTCCTAGTAGTGATGCCCCACCCACATCTGGATCTTTTGACATTATTGATCACCTAAAAATACCAAGATTCAGATTTCAGAGGCTGAGTTTTATCAAACCCATCCAAAAGCCTTTGCCAAGATGGTTAATTTTGTCAATTCTAAATCCAAAACCCCATCACCTACTTCTAAAGGTCTCTTGCCCACTCCTTCTTCCTCACCTCAACCAAGCCTTGTGGCTACAGTCACTTCACCCAATGAGAAAATCAAACCTTTCTATGTGACTCTCCTCATAGCTGGCCACAAACTTAGCAATTGTGTCATTGACTCTGGTGCATCAGATAATGTAATGCCTGCCAAAGTGGCTCATGCTTTGGGCCTAACCCTAACCCACACCTATGGCTCTTGTTATTCCATGGAGAGTAGAGAAGTGCCTTTGGTTGGGAGAATCAAGGATGCACAAGTAGCTTTTGTTGCTTTACCAGAGAAGAAGGTTTTAGCCACCATCTTGGTTGTTGATATTCCACCTTCATATGACATGCTGCTGAGTAGGAACTTTTGCAAGGATGTAGGAGGTGAGATCCAAATGGATTGGTCACATGCTTTGATCCCTATTAATGGAAAGATGAAGAAGCTGCTACCTGAGAAGAAAACTGAATACATTGTGTAAAAGACAGATGATCCAAAAGCACAAATACTTTATGAAGACATTGGGCATGGGAACTACATGATCATGTCTCAAGATGAGAAAAGTCTACCAAAGGAAGTGTCGCTTGATCCTAATGGTGTTTAGACCTTGGAATTTGATGGGAGCTACTCCTCAGCTGGTTCTAGAGCTGGTGTGGTGTTGATCTCTCTGAGGGTAAGATTCATTCATTCTCTTTCAAGTTTTAGTTTTAAAACACCAGTAATCTTTTGCTGAGTATGAGGCCCTCATCCTTGGGTTGAGCATGGCGAAAGAGATGGGAGTGAAGAACCTTCTTGCTCTTGGAGATGCAGAGCTAATAGTGAAGCAAGTCAGAGATATTTATCAAGTGAAGAATATAAGGTTAAAGCACTATATGAATCGAAGTGCAGGATTCTATTGAGTTCCTTGATGCCTTTTCCATTGAAGTTATGCCAAGGGAGAAGAACACTAGAGCTGATTCTCTAGCTATTTCAGGGTCTTTGTTGATACCTCATCCTGACTTCTCTCAAGAAAAATTCACCATTGAGATGATTCATAGACCCAGACCCAGTGTAATGCGATAATGCGAGATAGTGGAAGGTATTTAATGATGATCAACATTTTCTTTCCTTCTTGGAGCTTAGGGACAATTTTGATCAACTATACTTTGAAGGAAGTAGCAATCTGCCTAGAGAATGTGTATCATCCAATGAGGAAGGTGTCAAGGAGGAGATGGATCAAGATGGCTGCATTAAACTAAAAGGTAACAAGATCCCTAGGGGCCTGGTAAGTTTAGAGGAGCTCTTTGATAAGCATGATAGATATGTCAAGTCTAAAACTTCCAAGGAAGCTCAACAATCTGCTGAGACTGAAAAATTGAATATTGGGAGCCTTGATGAACCAAAAATGGTGAACATTGGAAAGTGCTACACTCAGGAGGAGAAAAAGAAGGTGGTAAATATTTTGAAGAGGTATGTTGATGTCCTTTCTTATTCTTATGATGATCTTAAAGCTTTCCAACCAAAATAAATGCAACATTTCATTCCTCTTAAGCCTGGGATCAAGCCTTTCAAACAAAAGCAAAAAGCTGATACAATCCAAAGATTGCTGACACCATCTTTAAGAGATACAAAAGTTGTTGAAGGCCAAGATCATCTTCCCCATTCATCATTCAACATGGATTGCTAATATTGTACCTGTTAGGAAGAAAAATGGTGAGATTAGAATCTGTGTTGACTTCAGAAATCTAAATCAAGCTTCTTTGAAGGACAACTACCCTCTCCCCATGATGGACCAAGTGTTGCAAGCTGTCACAGGCTCAGAGATGTTATCCATGTTGGATGGATTCTCAGGTATAATCAAGTAGAGGTGAATACTGCAGATCAACATAAGACTGCCTTTACCACTCCTTGGGGTACATTTTCCTACAAGAGGATGCCCTTTGGTCTCATCAATGCTGGTGCTACTTTTCAGAGGGCCATGGACTTGGCTTTTGGCATTTTGAAGGGAAATGCATTGTGGTGTATTTGGATGATTTGACTATGTTTTCCAAAACCAGAGCAGATCACTTCCAACACCTAGAAATAGTCCTTCAAAAGTGTAGAGAACATGGAGTCTCTTTGAACCCAAAAAAGTCTATTTTTGTGTCACTGAAGGAAAGCTATTGGGACACATTGTTTCAAAAGAAGGGATTAAGATTGATCCAGAGAGATTTCAAGCCATCCAAGCAAATCCCTCTTCCCACAAGTAAGAAAGGTGTCCATTCTTTCTTTGGTAAGATCAACTTCCTAAGAAGATTCATACCTAATTTTGTAGAACTTACTATGAGCATTGCTCACATGATGAAAGGGAAGCAAACATTTGGTTGGTCCTCTGAAGGAAAGGAAGCATTTGAGGACATTAAGAAAGCTATTGCAAAGACTCTTGTCTTGGCGTGCCCTGATTTTAGCAAGGATTTCATTATCTACTGATATTCCACTGAGAATACCCTAGTTGTTGTGTTAATCTAGAGAAGAATGTTGAAGATCATGAGCTCCCAATTGCATTCATGAGTTATGTTTTGAAAGCCCATGAGCTGAAGTACACCATGATGGAGAAACATGCATTTGTAGTTGTCAAAGCTGTCAAATAGTTTAGGTTTTACATTCTAAACTCTCATTCTATCGTGCTTGTGCCTGATACAACAATCAAATCCATTCTTACACAGCAAGAATTTGGAACCAAGAGGGGTAATTGGGTGGAAAAAGTGCAAGAGTATGATCTTGACATCAGGCCAACAAAGCTGGTTTGGGGAAAAGGCCTGTGTGAACTCATTACTAAGGGAGCTGATAAAGAGTTGTCCAAAGATGGAGCTGATATCCCAATTGTTCTCTTCCTTAGTTCTACAGATGAATGGTATGCTGACATTGCATATTTTCTTACCTATGGTGAGTGTCCATCTCACTTAACTACCAAGGAGAAGAGAGCCATCAAACGAGGTCTGCACAATATGTTTTGTGGGAGAATGCCTTGTTCAAAAGAGGCATAGATGGAAGGTTTTTGAAATGTGTAGACAAGGAACAACAGAAGAATTTGTTCTCTGCTTTTCATGACCAAGCCTATGGAGGTCATTTCTCTTCTGTTGTAACAGCTCACAAGATCCTTCATGCTGGTTATTATTGGCCAACTCTATTCAGAGATGCATCAAAATGGGTAGGCAAGTGTGAAGCATGTCAAACATTTGTTGGAAGACCTAAATTGGCTGCCTTGCCTCTCAAACTGTGGTGATTGAGGAACCTTTTCAAAAATGGGGTCTAGATTTCATTGGAACACTCAACCCACCTTCTAGTGCTGGGCATACCCATGTGTTGACTACCACATATTACTTCACCAAGTGGGTGGAAGCCATTCTAGTCAAGAGTACTACTTCTGAAGTAGTATGCAACTTTATTAAGGAGAACATATTGATAAGGTTTGGGATACCAAAAATATTATGACTGATAATGCTTCTAACTTTTCTTCTGCTGAGATGATGGATTTCTTCTATGGGTATGGAATCTCCCTTGCTCATTCTTCAGACTACTACCCCCAAGGGAATGGACAAGCAAAATCAACAAACAAGAACTTGGTGACCATTGTTAGGAATCTTGTAAATGAATCTCAGAGGAATTGGCATAAGAAACTATATGATGCACTCGGCTGATAGAATTACACCTAAAAGAGTAATTGGAATGTCTCCTTTCCAAGTGGTGTATGGTGTTGAGGCTCAATTTGCCAGTGATGGTGGAATTGTCAGCTTTGCATCTGATGAAAGCTATTGAAGATTCAAGTTTCAGTGGGTCTTTAGACAAGAGGATCATGTACCTTCAAAATTTGAATGAGGACAGATTGCAAGTTGATGACAGAATAACAACCCATAAATTGAAAGTGAAGGCTTTGTTTGAAAAGAAAGCCAAACCCAGAGTTTTCCAAGTGGGAGACATTGTGTTGCTATGGGATAAGAGACATGAG
Source organism: Taxus wallichiana var. yunnanensis (assembly GCA_018340775.1). Lineage (NCBI taxonomy): Eukaryota > Viridiplantae > Streptophyta > Pinopsida > Cupressales > Taxaceae > Taxus > Taxus wallichiana. The sequence goes on from CM031241.1 coordinate 467,324,802, forward strand.
CCTCGTGGAAGCCATGGTAATTTTGATTCCCTTTGGCTTGGCCCTTTCAAGATAAGGCATTTTTCTGGTGAAAATCCTTCTATCTTGATTACATGGATGGATCTCCTCTCCCACTTCCTTATAGTGGGCAGTACTTAAAGTTGTTCAAGTCCTAGGTGACTAGGAATTCCTTTTGTATATTATGTATAGTTTTTGGTTTTGGCTTGTTTCCCTTTCTTGTTCCTTTGTGTGGTGTGTTTTGTTTTGGTCTTCCCTTTTGGTTTGTTTTGTTTCTTTTCCTACCTTGTGTGTGTTGGTTTTGCCTTTGACTCCGGTTGCCCAATGGATAAGAAACTGGTCTTATTTCCCAGTGTTATCTGAGTTCTTGATCTTGCCTTGTCCTTCGTTCCAATCAAATTCATCCCCGAAAGAGCCGACTATTGTCACCCTCAAAATTCCCTTCATTTTCCAAGTCTAGACCTAAAATTTTGAGTTGGTGCCTTTGGAAAGTGTTAAAACAAAGTATTTTGAAATTTGGTACTTTATAAGGACTTAAGGACTTCTAGAAATAATTCCATTGGATGGGAAATTTCTTCCCCTTTCCAAAAAGGTAAAGAAGTCCTTCTAACTCCTTATACTTTGTAAGTTATGGCTCAAGCAGACCTAACATGGTGTTTATCAAAATGATAGGATTGAAGTGCAGCCCGTGGCCAATCCGGTGGCGCCATGTGTCGTGTCATGATTCGAGGTAGGTCGGCGGACCAAAATATGAAAATTTTCCAAATCTCTATAAAGTCACAAAATGCCAAAGGCATCTCCCATGCCCGCACCAAAGAGGTTACGCCACGTTGATCGCTCGTATTTAAAGTTGTAAAACAAGATGAACGACCCATATTCAAATTTGGAAAGAAATGTAATAGTTGCAATATGAAAATTGGGTTTTCCTGCCGTTGTCGTTTCTCTCTGCAAATCAAGAATCCGAGAGGGTGCGAATGATTTGGAGAGTTTGTAACCATTTCTTGCTTATTCGAAGAAGTTGTAACCGTTTCTTGTGGGCTATTTGATGGGCTTTGAAGCCATTGTTTGGGGTTAGAATTCTAATACTCTGTAAGTGTAAATTGAATCAACAGAAATCAATACAGGGGTTTCCCTTCTTCTTCTTCTTCTTCTTCTGTATTTCTCCTTTCTGCGCAACTAGGGAATCATACATTTTTATAATAAGAAACTTTGTGTTCTGGTGGATGTGATCTCAAGAACTTTGTATACGTGGGATTGTGTTGGTTTTGATCATGAAATGGTTCTATTATGTATATTGTTTTCTCAATACATATAAGGGTTTTCTCTATTATCTCTTTTCCCTGAAAGTATTGCATTCTTCTTCCTCCCTCATCTCTTCAAGTCTTCTATCCTCATGTGTTGATAACTTTCCTAGCATAAAACACTTTCCAAGATATCAGAAAACCACATCTAAATGAAATTTGTACATTTGTACATAGGTTTTGCCTTTTGCTTTCAATAAGGGAACCTCTCCCATTAAAGAGGAGGGACTTTCTTGTCCCCTGATTGTGGTTTCATTCAAAGTGAAAATATGAAACCCAACGAGTTCCTCATAGCCCCATATTTTCCATTTCTTTATTCATTCAAATGGTATCATTTTGATTTCTTTTATCCTCCCTTGCCAAGTGGCATATTTTAAGAGATAAAGATTTCTTTTTTAATAAGTGTATAAAAAAATGAATAATGTTCAAAAGTAACATTAGTGTAAATCGGTGAATTTGTAAAAATGCGGAATGGTAGGAGGTATTCTCATGTTACATTTATTCTCCGATTTCCCATTTTGACCGAGGACAAAAAAAGGCGCAAAAAAAAGTACGTGTGCGGAGAACCCAAGGCCTAGAAGAACTTGTTCCTCGCGTTCCAATGGTTCTCGCATTCACTTATTCATTTGATAATAATAGAAGGTGTGGAAATTTGATTCATGTGGGGAATCAAAGAGATGGTAGAAATCATAAACTATTCTAATCTTCCTTTTATTTCCCAAATGCCCCTCGGATCGATCCAAGGAGAAGGTTTTTCAGAAATATTAACATTTCAAACATAACAAAAGGATACATCAATTCAGAAAAGGGTGGTACACCTACATTACCAGTTGTTTACACCTTTGTAGCATTAAAGGGTTTGTAAATATGTATATTAGTGGTATTGGCATGGGTGGTGAAGAATATGGAGATATGCTTGCTCATGCTTTTAATAACGCATTGGTGTCAATATGAAACAAATGATTTTCAAAACCATCCCTCCTCCAGGAAATAATTCTCATGAAAGGTGCAATGGGATTTTGCAAGTAATGATTCCTCGATCCCAATGGTTATAAAATGTTACAAATAAAAAAACTATACTTATCTACTTCTACATATGAATAGGTTTTGAGCTTCCATTTTGGGCGTTTGGGTACTACTTGGAAGTGTTTGTCGGTGTAGAAGCTAAATATAGTTACAACAAAGAACCTAAAGCTATAATGGATGGCCAATATGATTTTGCTAAGAGAGATTGCTCTCGGCGTGACAAATCTAAAGAGGAAGGCAAGCAAAATATCATTACAATAAGGTTTCTTGTGCCATCAAACCATATAGGTTGCATCTTGGGTAAAGGTGGTAGTATTATATCTTAAATGAGGAAGTGAACATGATCAAACATTCGAGGTAATCTCGAATGATAATATTCCTAAGTGTGATAGTGACAATGATGAACTTTTTCAGATTATTGGATAATTTGAGGTTGTAAGGGAAGCCTTAGTTCAAATTGAAACTACGCTCAAGGCCAATGTTTTTAAAAATAAGGATGGTGGTGCAAGTGCTAATTTTGTGGTCCTTGGATCTTTATCTTTCCTTAACATGTCTGGTGGTGTTCCTTTCTCTGGTTTTAGAGGGAGGAAAGTTTTGGGGTCCCTGGGTGGAATGTATTCTCTCTGGTTTATATTTACAAGGAGAAGTTAGAGGGAGGATTTCTTTTTGGAAGCTATGGACGTTATGGAATCTTGTAGAGTGGTGGGGTTAGTGGTTATGGGGCTCTTTTTAGTTATTCAATAAATCAAGCATCAGTTTGGGGGTCATCATTTGGAATGGTGAAGAATGCTTCAGAACAAGTGTTGAGGTTACAGTACCAAATAAGGCAGTTGGCTCTATTCTTGGGAGAGGTGGATCTAATATAGCGCACATATCCGTGAGATATCAGGAGCAAAAGTGAAGCTGCATGATTCAAAGCCTAGTATTACATATAGGATTTTGAAATTTCGAGACTCCATAATAGATACATGCAACACAAATTCTAACTTCAATCCTCGTAGTATAATATATTTCATCAAAAATTAGTATAATTGATACTTTGATTTGAATCCATCAACCAATTGGATATCAAGAAGGGAATTATATTGGAAAATATTATCAGAAGATTTAAGTATAAATGAATCCATACTTCATGCTCTTAATTCTACTGAAATTTATACTAGATCATTGTTATTAAAACCAAGGAAGGAGGGTAACATCCATTATCCACTCACTACCAACTCTTTCTCTCAACCCAATGCAGATTCACAACAGTTGGCCCAAAATTTACCAATTAGGATAGGGAACTTGCTTTTCAAAAAGACACCTAGTTAGAAATCGACATGTTAACAACAATTCGGACATTTTCGAGAAAGTGGGGAGCTTGTTAGATTAGGTATTTACCTTAGCTCATGTTCACCTAGGTACTTTATTTACCTCATGTATTTTATCCTCACTCAATGATGCATGTGGATATTTCTTTTTTCTTATTTAGATATTAGGAAGATATTATCTAGTTGGTATGACTAGTTCTTTCCTAAGTCTATATGGTCTTAAATAGTTCTTTGATGAATAATTTTTTCCTAAATCTATGGTCTTGAATATTTCTTTGATGACTAGTTCTTTCCTTGATTTATGGTTTGATCTACGACCTTATTTGGTTCTTAGATTTATCTTCCTTGCCTATATAAGAAAGGCTCATTCTCATTGTGTATTTTACCGAGTTCCATAATAATATATGATATTGATGTTCATTTTTTTGTAAAAGTTTCATTTAAGTTATTCTTGAAAATTACTTTCATCTTATTAAGCATGGTGTTTGATTAGCATCTTAGTTCTTTGTGGCTTGGAACAAGTTATTTATCGTTCCTTTTATGGTATCGAGCTCATAATGTACTCAAGGAAAGAACTCCATCCCGAATGTGGCGATTGAATGAAGTGTATATGTATCTCAATATGCTTTTTTTGTTGGTGCTCAATAGAGTTGCAAGAAATGTGAAGCCTTTTACATCACCTCACTACCTTGAGTTACGTGGCATGCTTAGGGTTTTGGAAGTTGTTCTTGGGGGTGTTCATGAGAACATATTCCTTCTTCTTCTTTCTCTTTCCTTATAGCAGGATTCTTTCCTACTTTTGGTTTGATATTTCTTCATGGATATATTGTACATGAGTACCTGATCAAGCCTAATTGTTGGGACTCATACTGTGGATATGCCACTTTTATTTTGGGCCCCTAGCTTCACTTGAGGGGGGTTTTAGAGTAGGTATTTACCTTAGCTCATGTTCACCTAGGTAATTTATTTACCTCATGTATTTTATCCTCACCCACTTATGTGTGTGGATATTTATTTTTTCTTATTTAGATATTAGGAAGATATTATCTAGTTTTTATGACTAGTTATTTTCTAAATCTATGGTCTTGACTAGTTCTTTGATGACTATTTATTTTCTTGATTTATGGTTTGATCTACGACGTTTCCTAGTTCTTAGATCTATCTTCCTTACATATATAAGCAAGGTCCATTCTAATTTTATTTTATTGAGTTCCATAATAATATATGATATTGATGCTCATTTGTTTACAAAGGTTTTATTAAAGTTATTCTAGTGAATTGCGTTCATCTTGTTGAGTGTGGTCTTTGATTTGCATTTGAGTTCTTTCGGCTTTGAACAATTAGTTTATCATTCCTTTTAGAGCTTCATAGATTCCATGCTAAGTGGTTTAGTGAAAATCATTATGGTACATAAGTCACGAAATTGATTCTACTCATTTTCACTGAAAAGATTTGGGGCCTTTTCTCCATCGGTAGAGTGGCATCATTTATTGCTCTCATTGTCTTTTTTTCATGATCTTTCAATTCATTCAATACTCTAGGCAAAGATATCCCAGAGATTATACTTCTTCTTCTAGAAGCTCCTTTGAACCCAGGACTTAAATCATCTACTAGTTTTATAGATGGGAAAGAAATAAATGAAAGTAGAGAAAATGTGAGCATCACTCCAAGAATCCAATTGTAAACCTTTCTCGAGCCTAGCTACTAGTCCTCACCACTTAAAGCATTCATTGTAATGTAGCATTGTTTGGTATATGTTGGCATGTTGCTCTATTAATTTACGAGAGGATCAACATGATATCCTTATGGAAAAAACTAGTTCATGAGTAGGTGGAACAATTTGGGAATGGCTTTTTGTTGTAGAATTATTTTCATAAGAATTTCTTAGATAAAAGGCCCTTGAAATGTAATTAATTAATTAAATTTTGAATTAATTAAATATAAAGTTTTATAAGTCATAATTTAACATGTATTTAATTAATTTGTTTATCAAATTAATTAAATATCATAATTTGATTTAAAACTCAAGTTGAGTCAACTTGAGGTTGGTGATGGGTTAGAAATAGGTCAGGTAGTTTTATAACTACTTTTGGGAGCATAATGCCTATAAAAGGTTGTATTGTAATTATAAAGGGATGATTCTTTTAGGGTTCTTCTACTATTCTATCGACTCTGCTAGATTATGTTGTTGTAACTTTGTGTACACAGATTTTCCCTTATGAATAAAATATTTTCTCTACTACCATGTTAATGATTCTCAATTACAAAATATTCTATTTTATTTGTGGTTGAGTTGTTAATGTTTCTCCTTCTTCATAGTGTGATTGATGCTCAGGTGATCAGACTTTGTGTTGGATATCAGGTACATGGACTTTGTGCCATATCATCATATTCTGAAGGAGATGAAGACTTTGTGCTTCTCATATTTCACACTCATTGTATTCCCTTCCACTAGATAGAGAAGTTCTCCTTTTTACAGTCTTCTGCTTTTAATCTGCACTTCTTTCTCATCCATCAAACCTTGTAGGGAAATCTTGGGCAACCAAAAAGGATAGGTGTGTCCTTGATATATATATTTTCCAAACTTTATGTCTTAAGTTTATCCATCTTTCCAAACACTTATAGGGTTGTATTCTTTCCTTCTCATTCCTCCTTCCTCTCTATATTTTTCCTTTCCCAAATTTTCCGCCCTTTTGTGCTTTCTAGTTAAAAGCACCAAAAATACAAAAATCACATCATACGAGGGAATTTCCCCTCTCAAAAGTAGAGGAAACTTCACCCTATCGAAAGGTGAATTTCCCTAATTGTTTTTGGTTTTTATGCACTTCCATTGGGCATATTTAGTGAAAAAAAATCCAACCAATAGTTTTTGGCGACTCCGTTGGGAATGAACTGTCATATTAATTCCCCTTGATACATGAACCTTCCCAAGAATGAAGGAAAGATGAAAACCACTTATTACCCCCGCATCAACAAATGTGTTGATAGTGATGGGGATGAAGATGGAGATCTCCAAATTAAAAATATTCAAACTCCGGATAATCCGGAAGCATGACCACGAGTTTTGTAGAACATCTGAGGTATGAATTCATAAGCATTTAGGCAACCTGTTAAACATAAGAAAGTAAGAAAAACATTTCTAGAATGTTCTAATATTCCATATGCAAAGAAGAAAGCCACCACTGCACTTGTATTATCTATAAAAATGAAACTAATAGTGTAAGAAAGGATGGATAGATTGGAAAAAATTGTTGCATCGATGATCTAGTGATTAAATATTTGTGGCTTAAGTTTTCGAGAGAGTGTCACAAAAGGAAAAAATATGAAAATCACACCTACAGATGATCAAAACTCTAGACAATTGATGAAAGAAGTACAAAGACAATACATGAAGTTGTAGGCATGAGAGGAGGAAAAATAAATTGAAGAACAATCAATAGATGAGTCTGAGACACTTCATAATGAGGAGGAAAAAATTCAAGTTCAGAATTTTTTCATGATGATTCTTCACATTATAAGGTATTTATTCCTCAATGCTACTTCAACTTCACCAATGAATGTATTCTTGTTGCTCCTTGCCTAGTGAATTTCAATTTGATATTCCTTCAAATGATGAAGAAGACAAACAATTTGAGGCTCCATTCCAACCCGAAACAGAGTTCTTGGAAGATATATCATACATCAGGGTTGAATGTCCTTGTTTGGAAAGAAATGATCCTATGTTGGTGGAGGTTGATACTCATCATGGAAAAAGGAAAAATCTAATATCTCCCCTACATTGGAAGAATTTCAAGACAGGGAGACCAAGTTCCTTTGTTGATAACCCTATTGTTGTTTTGAGTTCTTTTAATGATAAACAAGTGTCTAAATCTGAGGAAAAGGAAATCAATGAGCCCACTAGCCCTCCTATCATACTTGTTGATGAGATAAGCACACCAAATCCTTTGTAGTCCCTCAAAACTAATAGAAAATGGAAATCAATGTCTGGAATATTTTCTTCACAATCATGATTGCATCAGTCTTGTTTCAGCCCATTCTTTGGAATGTAAACAAGAGGAAGAGGATGATATTGTTGATAAATTTTTATCTAGTCTCACAGTTGTTGAATTCCCTACTAATCATGAAGACAAATCAATAATGCAATTTGTGCTCGAAGATCAAGATCTTTTGGAAACTAAAAGTGAGAGTGCTGATTTTGTAAAAACAACAGGTTTGTTTTCCAGGGACAAGATGGAAGTTGTAGAAATAAAAGAAAATGAATATGATAAATCATTCTGTTCTTACTTCCCAATTCCTCTTGAAATTGATTACAAGGAAGACTTAGTGGAAGTGCATGGTTTTCATGAGCTATGTCATGATGATTACCTTGCAATTTTCACACAGATTATATCAATACTTCATTAAAGAATGAAGTTAGTGATGCAAGGATCAAGTCTTCTCTTGAATCCAGTTTTTAAGGCTTAATGGGTTGCAAATATCAACATGGGCATAACCAAGGGTCATATAAGTCATTCTATGGTTTCATTTCTCCACCTCCTCATTGCGAGAAAAGTAGAAGTTTTTAGCAGATGTTCATCTCTTCACATGAATTGTACAATTTCATTATGGAGTATCACTATGTGGATGGTCTACTTGTTTCCATTTTTTTTTCAAGCCAAGTAGTGCACCTATAACATTTTGGAGTGTTCAACTGATCATTTTCAATTCCGGGTTCCTCATACCTTTAGTATGTTGTTTCACAAAGGTACCTATTTTTCTCATCTTGTTTCTAGGATTGTGTAAATTTTGTACAGTCTCTTCCCTTCCCCTTATAAATATCATTTTTCTTCTTTGTACATAATTTCCCAATTTTGGCTTGTTTCCCTTCTTGTCCTTTGTGTGTATATTTCATTGAGTACAACAATATGTTTAGATTGTCCCCATGTATTTTTGTTAAGCCTTGGCTTCTTGGTAAGGAATTTGTCTATTTAAAACCCTGAGATTTTGGAGTTTGAACTATGAATTGTTTGTGCTACACCCAATCCGAGTCATGTCCCTAGCTAGATCTAGTTGTTGTCACCTATCCAAAATTGTGCAATTTTCGAAAAGACTAATTTTTTTTTGCTAGGTGACCATTTTTCATGGATGTATTTATCTCTCGTGAAGTCTAATGAGTGGGAAATGCTAATAAGTTAGTCAGTCAACCAAGGTCATTTTGGGATTTACGCAACTTTGCAGTCCCTGGAGGAACATGAGGAATAGTTCCTATCGGGCCTTTGTTCTCGCAGAGTCTTGGTTCCTCGCATTGCATTATTCCCGCATCGCATTGTTCCCCAATTTATATTACTCATCACATTGCACATATTTTCCTTAGAATTTAGATTTTATGGCAAATCTTGGAACTCAAGGAAGTGTTTCATCCTAGCCCCTGATTCTCTACACTTTATTATTACCCGCAAAGCTTTGTTCCTCATAGCCTTTGTGGGGATTGATCACACCTGATGGAACGGTTCCTTTGTTTCTTTGTTACTCGTAACCCCATGTTTTCTACTTATTTATTAATTCAAATGGTCTCATTTTTATTATTTTATCCTCCCTTACCAAGTGGCATATTTTAAGAGATAAGGATTTTTAATAAGTGTTTTAAAAAAGAATAATGTGCAATAGTAATATTGGGGCAAATCGGTGAATTTGGAAAAATGTGTGGAAATTTGAGTCATGTTGGGAATTAGAGAGATGGTAGAACTCATAAAGCTGTTCTAATGTTCCTTTGATTTATCGAATGCCTGCTTTCGTATTGATCCAAGGAGAAGGTTTTTTTCAGAAATATTAACATTTCAAACACAAAAAAGGAGACTTCGATTCAAAAAGGGTGGTAAACCTACATTACTAGTTATTTTCACTTTGTAGCATCAAAGGGTTTGCAAATACGTATGCTAGTGGTATTGGCCGGGCGGTGAAGAATGCGGAGATATGCTTGCTCATGATTTTAATAATGCATTGGTGTCTACAATATCAAACAAATGATCTTCACAAGTGTCCCTCCTCCGTGAAACAATTCTCATTAAATGTACAACGGGATTTTTCAAGTAATGATGTCCTCAATCCCAATGGCTATAAAATGTTATACATCAAAATGCTATATTTATCTACTTCTATAGGCGATTAGGTTTTTGGCTTCCATTTTGGGTGTTTGGAGTACTGCTTGGAAGTGATTATCATCCTAGAAGCTAAATATAGTTAGATCAAAGAACCTAAAGCTATAATGGATGGTATATATGGTTATGCTAAGAGAACTCACTCTCAAAGCATGGAAAATCAAAAGAAGAAGGCAAGGAAAATATCATTACAATAAGGTTTCTTGTGTCATCAAACCATATGGGTTACATCTTAGGTAAATGTGTTAATATTATATCTGAAATGAGGAAGTGAACATGAGAAAACATTCAAGTAATGTCAAAAGATAATCTTCCTAAGTATGTTACTAATAATGATGAACTTTTTTAGATTATTGGATAATTTGAGGTTGTAAGGGAAGCTTTAGGTTAAATTGCAACTAGGCTCAGAGGGCCAATGTTTTTAAAGATAAGGATGGTGGTGCAAGTGCTAATTATTTTGTCCTTGGATATTTATCTTTCCTTAACATGTCTAGTGGTGTTCCTTCCTCTAGTTTTGGAGGGAGACAAGATTTGGGGTCACTGGGTGGAATGTATTCTCTCTTTGGTTTAGATTTACAATAGCTTAATTTGGAGGGAGTCTTTATTAAGGTGGCTATGGAAGTTGTGGAAGCCTACAGACTTGTGGGGCTAGTGGTTATGGGGATCTTTTTGGTTATTCAGAGATTCAACCATCATTTTGGGGGTCATTGTTTGGAATGATGAAGAATGCTTCGGGAATAAGTGTCGAGGTTATAGCACCAAATAAGGAAGTTGGCTCTATTCTTAGGAGAGGTGGATCTAATATAGCGCATATCCGTGAGATATCAGGAGCAAAAGTGAAGTTGCATGATTCAAATCTTGGTGGTATGGATAGAATTGTTGAAATTTCTAAGACTCCAGAATAGACACATGAAACACAAATCCTAACTTTGATCCTCGTAGTATAATAAATTTCATCAACAATTAGTATAATTGATACTTTGATTCAAATATGTGAACCAATGGATATCAAGAAGGGACTTATATTGGAAAATATTTATTAGAATATTTAAGTATAAATGAATCTAGACTTCGTGCTCTTAATTCTAAAGAAAGTTATACTAGAACATTTTTTTTGAAACCAAGCAAGGGACGAGTAACATCCATTATCGACTCTCTACCAACTCTTTCTCTCAACCCAATGCAGCTTCACAACTGTTGGCCTAGAATTTACCAAATCAGGATGGGGAATTTGCTTTTCAAAAAGACACCCAGTTATAAATCGACATGTCAACAACAATTCTCACCTTTTCAGAAAGTGGGAACTTCATAGATTCCATCATAAGTGGTTTAGTGAAAATCATTGTGGTACATAAGTCATAAAATTGGATTCTACTCGGTTTCAAATGAAAATATTTTGGGGCCTTTTCTCGATCAATATAGTAGCACGATTTATTACTCTCACTAGTTATTTTTTGGCATGATCTTTCAATTCATTCAGTACTCTAGGGAAAGAGATCCCAGAGATAATACTTCTTCTATAAGTTCCTTGGCATCGAGACTAAAATCATCTACTAGTTTTATGGATGAGAGAGAAATAAATGAAAGTAGAGAAGATGTGAGCATTACTCCAAGAAGCCAAGTGCAAACCTTTCTCAAGTCCAAATACTAGTCCTCACCACTTCAAGCATTCATTATAATGTATTATTGTTTGGTATATGTTGGCATGGTACCCTATTTATTTACAAAGGCTCAAAGTGAGATCCTTATGGAAAAATAGTTCATGAGCGGAGTGGCACAATTTGGGAATGGATTTTTGTTGCGAGAATTATTTTCATAAGAATTTCTTTGATAAAAGGTCCTTGAATGTAATTAATTAATTCAATTTTGAATTAATTAAATATCATTTTTATAAATCATAATGTAACATATATTTAATTAATTTGTTTATAAAATTAATTAAATATCATAATTTGATGTAAAACCCAAGTTGAGTCAACTTGAGGTTGGTAATGGGTTAGAAATAGGTTAGGTAGTTTTATAACTACTTCTTGGAGCATAATGCCTATATAAGGTTGTATTGTAATTGTAAAGGGATGATTCTTCTAGGGTTTCTAGCTCTATTCTATCCGACTTACTAGATTATGTTGTTATAACTTTGTGTACATAGATTTTCCCTTATGAATACAATGCTTTCTCTATTGTTGTGTTAATGATTTTCAATTACAAAATCTTTTATTTTGTTTGTGGTTGAGTTGTTAATGTTTCTCCTTCTTCATAGTGTGATTGATGCTCAGGTGATTAGACTTTGTGCTAGATATCAAGGTACGTGGACTTTGTGCCATATCAACATATTCTGAAGGAGATGAAGACTTTGTGCTTCTCATATTTCACACTCATTATATTCCCTTCCATTTGATAGAGAATTTATCCTTTGTACAATTTTCTGCTTTTAATATGCACTTCTTTCTCATCCATCAAACCTTGTAGGAAATCTTGGACAACCAAGAAGGATATGTGTGTCCTTGATAGATAGATTTTCCGAACTTTGTGTCTCAAGTTTATCTATCTTTCCAAACACTTACAGGGTTGTATTATTTCCCTTCTCATTCCTCCTTCCTCTCTATATTTTTCCTTTCCCAATTTTGCCACCCTTTTGTGCTTTCGGTTAAAAGCACCAAAAATACAAAAATCACATCATACGAGGGAACTTCCCCTCTCACAAAGCAAAGGAAACTTCACCCTGTCAAAAGGTGAATTTCCCTAACTGTTGTTGTTTTTATGCACTTCCATTGGGCATATTCAATGACAAAAATCCTACCAATAGGTCTTTATACAATAATAGTGTTTGATGCATTTACAATAATTGGTCCCAGAGTCACCTTTGTAATTTGAACCTTGTTCATCATAATCAACTTTTTTGTCGAATCCGATTATTTCTTTGTATATAGGGGAGTATGTAGGAATCAATGAACTTTATGTTTGAACTTAAAACGAGTGTTTTCGGGACCCAGATTGTAAGCACTTTAGTTGTTTTGGCCAATTTTTGTAAACTCACAACTTGAGCTAGAAATTCCTTCTAAGGCTCCCATTGGACTTGTAATTACTTGTGAACCCTTTTCATATCATTACAGTGTTGTGTAGAGTATGATTTAATCAATTAATTTTTATGAATGGATTTTGTAATTTATAATGTTTTCTCTCTCCTCCCTCTTCTCTCTCTAGAAATAACTATGAAATTTTGGTTGGTCTTGAAAATGTAAATGGATTAAAATGTAGATGGGTTTGAAATAAAATGAAAAGGGATATGAAATGTAAAATAGTTATGATATTCAATAGAAAAGAAAATGTCTTCTAGTTTTCTCTTTCTTCCTTAATCTCTCTCTTGAATCAAAAAAGAAAAGTGTAAATGAATGTGGAAGTGTGAATGTGTGAGGAAACAATCTCTCCTTCTCTCTCTCCATATCTTTATCTCTCTCTAATTTGTTTTGGATTACTTAAAATTATGAATGCGTTGGTTTTCTTAAGTGTAAAGGTTTTCCAATCCAGTCCTAGGACTGACATTTCATTGGTTGCAGATACTCGAACATGAAGGATTAAGAGTGTGATATGTTGTAATTAGTGAGATGACATTGAAATATTGTACATTGACATATATTGCAAATTTTAGATGAAATTGAATTAAAGAGAATGCATTATTTAATTTAGTGTGTTGAAGCCCGTTTTTTCTCTTAGACTCTTATTTTTCATGTATTGTACATGGAAAACTATGTGGTTTGAATATTCTTTGTTTTAAACTAACCTTTCAACACCAGTAGGAGTGACACCTAATGAATATAGGACCAACTATGTAGAAACCATGTTAATTTGATTAATAAAGAAGATAGTTGACAATGTAAATTGGGAAAAAGTGTACCATTTACTTTATGGGTTTCATGACTATTTGGATTTAAATGTGGTACTTATGGTTTAGACATTTGAAACAATCACTTGCTAGGTAATTATTTTGGTTCATTCATAAACTCATAATGTTTGGTAGAAAACTTATCATATTTAAACCATAGAAATGAAGTGAGTATTTAACCTTTTTCATACCCTCCCTCTCAAGCAAGCCACATCCAATTTTGTAACATTCTAACATCCTAAGAAATTCTTTAATCCTCAAAATTATTCTTCTTTTCCTACACCTAAGACAAGTCTTCAAAAGACCATTTCTATAACTTAAGTGTCCTTGTACGAAGAAACGACTATGCTGTGTGACCTTACCATATATGGGGTAAGTAGGACTAACACTTCCTTGGTATCCTAGTGGACAACCAAATTATTATGAAGATAGATATGATTAAATTCATCATCGAATGACCTCTTCATGGGATCCATATGACACAAGTGGAGTTAGTGTACCAGTTTTACTATGCATTAAAATCTTGTTAATGATCTCTTGAATTCCTCATCAGATAAATGTGTTACCTTAGCTAGTAACAAAAAAACACCTTGGTATTTTACGAAGGTTTTACGGGATAAAGATGTTTAAACACCTTAAATTGATCTATAGTTGGGTGTAGAGCCCTGAGTGCAATTAGAATTAAACTACACCTAGGCCCATTAAGAGGTTATCTTGCGGGTGGAAATTATAACTAACTCTTAGAAAATGAAATTATTTTTGAAAGTTGTTGACTTAAAAGAAAAGAGGAAATTGAAAACTTGGTCCCTTAACTCCTAGCTAAGTCCTTTTATGACATTAAGGGATAAAATAAATGTTCCATGTGGGATCATGAAATATGGGAACATGAGCTCTTACCAACAAATCACTTATGATTTGTGCCTAACTTACAAATGCTTCCAATCATATGTATCTACAAGAGGTTAAGTAAGTATTTTGTTACTCATATTTGTTTTAAAAGAATGCCATTAAGAGACCAAAGTAACAACGTAAGTGTAATGAGTACAAGAGTAAATGAGATATTGGTTTAGGAATAAGGTTATACTTGAAGTCCTTATAACTTAATTAGGAATTCTCATGTTGTTAAAAATGAATACAAATTGCTCTTGGTGAGATCAAGCATTTGAGAAAACATAAACTCTTTTACATATATATATATTCATGATGTGAAAATGTTGAATTGACTCAAACCAGCTATTGAACTATAGAAACTATAATAGGAAAATAAATGTACTCTATTGGAAGGAAGTTTATAGGAAGAGGTAACTTGAATCTTAATCTCCTTTAAATCTTAATATTTCTCCCCCTTGACTTCATGTTAGTTTCCCTTATGTAATGAGGGTAAAATTTAAACATCAAATAAACATATTTTGAGAAACAGAACCTTAGCATAAGAATGAGCATCAAGAGTTTTGTATGTGTTTAAAATGTGTCAAATAACAATTGAAGTTATGGAAATTATTGTAATGGAGAAAATCCAAATTAAGTGTACTTATTATAAGTTAAATCTTAAATGAAATTAAGAATATGTAGGTGGAGAATGAGAATTTATACTCGTGGATAAATTCTCTTGGAATTTTAAATTGTAACTAAGATATAACCATGGTAATGATGTGTTGTGGAACATGCCTATCCTTGAGTTCTTTTTGTGGTTGGGTTATTTGTTGTATTGGTTTGTTTGGGAAAGTATGAAAATGATGTGCATCTTGTGTTATCCTATTATATAGGTGGGTTCACATTTATGTAAGAATCTCATGTGATGTTGACTTATCCTATTCAGGCCCAAGTGGTGTCGTGTAATAAGTAGTGAAAAATAGAAAAAATATTGTGATAATTTTTACTGTTCTATTTGGGTGTGGAAATTTGGGCACTACGGATGGTAACAAAAGTGAAGGTTTGTACTATCAAACCTCTAGGACATTTTAGTGGTGTGATGGGTATTAATGATGATAGAGGAGTTGGAAGAGTAATGTGTTATTAAGTTGTGATGTGACAAACTTGTAATTGTGATCATGTGAATGCACATGTTGTGCTTACCACTTAGTGTGGACTAATTTTGATGTTGATGTGTTTTGTGATGAGATTTTCTCTCTCTCTCTCATGGATTTAATGTGAATTTCATGTGTGTTATCACTTTTTATCTGAAAACAATGTTTTTGTGACCCACAAAAGTGTTTTACTATTTATTTATCCTAGATGTTGCATTTATGTACCAACATGTGCATGACATGTGTACAAGGTGCTTCATATTGAAATATGTAATATCGTGTTAATTTCCACCATTTTGTGTTTCATTACAGTGTCATGTCACCATGTTGAATTGTATTTGAATGTATATCATGATGTTAAATCACTATGTTCATTGTATATATGTACTCATATGTTATGTGATAAATTCATATCATGAATTAGGGGCATATGTTGATTTATGACCCCAAATGAATTTTAGTTGCATTGTTGGTGAGTTATGTGGGAACATGATGTTTGGAAAGTTGTGGAATTATCATATTATTTTACCTAATAATTATACCATGCATAAGACGATATGGTTATTATGTGTATACAACATTGTGTTAGTAATGTAGTTATGTTTTATGTTGTGTACCCTACACTAACTAACCCTAAGGGAAGCAATCAAGTAAAAGTGTATGTGTGGAGTGAGAAAATTGGACCATTGACCATTTAACTTGAGTTGAGTATGATCCAGGAAGTGGATTCTAGCATAGACTGAAAATCCACTTCCATTCATTTAGTTTGTATCGTATTTTCTCCACAAAGTGTCATACATAGTGTGTTGTATAAACACCTTAAGATCATTGAATGGAAACATGTACCTCTTTCTCTCTCCATCACTATTTGTCTTATAGATGACCTTATTGGTTATGACTATGTTGAGCCTTGTGGGAGTTTGGAGGTGATGATCCTAATAGAGAGTATTATGTTGGAAGCACAATGCACTAGGAGTGAATCGGTCATATAAAACTTTCATTTCATTTACCATCACTTACATTCATTCATTTAACATTCATAACCATATGTGCACATTAGGTGTGTATTAACCATTCACAAGTACATGAAACAAAGAAGAAGACACATGAACACCATATATAAGTGGGAAACCCTCAAGGGGAATAAAACCCACTGAAATTTTTTTTGATATTACTCACAAAAAATAAATTTATTGAATCACCAACTTCACAAGGAGCACCAACCCCTAGTTTAGTAGAGCACTAACCCCTAATTTAGTGAAGCACCCACTCCACAAAGAGGCTAATACCCCTTAAGATTACTAAGCACCAACTCAGTCACCTAAATATGATGATTTCTAAAAAAAAAATATGCCACAACTGATGGAGATCTCTAATTCAGCTCATACACACACCTTCAAACCCTCATTCACTCAACTCACTTTATCTTATTCTTCTTGTAATTTCCTTGGATCTAAAAATTACACACATTATCTCAATAATTATTCTACCTATTAAAAACTTCCTCATCCTTTAAATCATGCCCTCATACCAGTTACACTCTTCCCCTTGGGTCACACTTTTCCCCATAGAGCAATAGTTCAAAAATGAACTCAAAACACTTGAATTATCCACATTTCTTATTTCTAACACAAGGGGAGGTCGGTCCTTCATGAATAATTCAACCAACACAACTTTAAAAATCCCAATAAATTCATTACAATGTTCACATTGGACCCATATAGGTCGGTCATGCCCAAAACCATCAAACATGCTCAAAACTAGCTCAAAACCCCATCACTTGGATGAGCTAAAACCAAAAATTCCAAAACAATGATTATTCAAGATCCAAAATTCATCATACATATGTAATATAAAATAAAATAATCAACCATGGTCATTAATTATCTTGCACCAATCAAAAAATCATAACACAACTCAAAAGACTCATAACCTTCACCAAACAGTTGTTTCAAAGCACCATGTCTTCACCTTTGGACCTCAAGACCACTAAAGATCAACTCAAATATAGAATTTAACCACTCTATGTAATCCTTAGGACCTTTATAACACATCCATGTATGTTATATCTCATGACACATCCATATGTGCAAACCACAACAACTTTCCTCTTCACCAAACTATTTCGCTAGAAACCAGTTTTAAAAACTCAACTACTTTCTATCCTTTATACCACTTCCAATACCTCTAAATTCCTTCATTATAAACAAAATTAATCCCTCTTCACTCTCCAAATTATATCAATAATCAACTAATCCATCTCATGCCTCATTCACTTCATTCTTTCATCCTAAACAAAATGTCCTGAAAACCAATCACCCTTCTTCTCCACAAACTAGCCTATATTGGACCCTCAAATCTCATCACCAAGACATAATCCAAATACCAATGTAAATATGTCTGAATAATATTTCCATATTATATTATAACTCCTTCCAACTCCAAGTGAAATGCCTTCAACCAAGCCAATCTCTACAAACTGCTTCTTTAGCCTTCTAGGACTCAAGAACTGACCTTGAGCTCAACTTGCTCCATCACATAAAAAATCACTTCCAAACTTGAAAAAATTATGTAACACCCTTATACATAATGTATAAGCACTCATAAATTTTCAACAATCATGAAAAACTCAAAAACATCATCTTACCTCATAAAGCCACTTAACACCTTGCTAGATCAAGCATCCTCCATATTTGACCCTCAAAGAATAGGTCATAACTTATTCATACCATATAAATTTTTTTTTATATACCATTGGAAATATATCTGAACCAATATCACAACAAAACTTTAATGGAGTCCTAACTCATCATGTAGCTCTTGCAATCGAAAATTTTGTTTCGATCCCTCGTTAGGGATCCTTTGCGTTCGAAACGTTGTAAAATCCCTTCCCGGGAAATCTAGTTTTCGAACTTAGTCTTTTTGAGCCTTTTTTGGCTGGGCGCATGGATTTGCCTTGTAACACAAAGTTTTGGTGCGCCCCCTTAAAAGCCTTTGGCGCATGGTTTTCCATGTTAACACGTCTTTCGGTGCGCAAAGGATGTTGAGTCTCTTTTTTGCGTGCGCCTTATTGTTGACATTGCTTTTGTTGCGCCACTTTTTGGTGCGCCAAAGGGCGCACATAATCTCCTTTAACACACGAAGTTTTGGTGCGCCAAAGGGCGCACATAACTTCATGTCGACAATGCATATGGTGCGCCAAAGGCGCGCTCAATCTTCTGTTGTCAAATACTTTCGTGCGCCAAAGGGCGCACGCTTTCCCCTGTCGACAGCAACTTTCATGCGCCATTTCAAAAGTGGTTGGCGCATTGATGACAAGTTTTTCTATAAATATCGTGCGCGCCCAATGTCATTTTCATTCTTTTGCAAAGCACGTGATCACTCTGGACTTGTCAGCCTCTGCTTCGTCGTTTTCGTCGCCCTGTGGACCCGCTCTCCAAATTTTTGCTATATATCCAAGGTGAGAGGTTCTCCCTCTTCTCCGTTTTTGTGCTTTCGGTTCTTTGCGTGTTCTTGGTCTGTGTTTTGGTTTGTTGGCCGGTGTTTAAATAAGAATTGGATTGAACTAGCTCCCCCCCTGTGCTGTCCTATCTCATTTTCTTCTTTTCCTCCTCCTTTCCCTCCCTCTTTCCAGATCTGCTGGTAAAGAGTGTTGTTTTGAAATGGCTTGGTCTAAGAATCTTTTTTATGAAACCTTATATGTCCAAGCAACCTTTGAAATGGAGGAAAGAATGAAAAGGTTTGAAAAATTGGTTTAGTTACGTGGCGCAATGGCGCGTCTTGTGCACTAAAAAAGCGAGTTGCGCCCCTTTGGCGCATCTACCCGCCCTGTTACATGATCAAAACCGCGCGATGGCGCAGCCTTTTGTCCTGCTGCATCTAGAACTCATGCGCCCTCAAAGCGCGCCTTTTCGCATGCTACAAGTGTCAATCCCGCGCCTCCTTAAAAGCCTTTGGCGCACCATTTATCCATGTTACATCCCGTTTCCATGCGCAAAGGGCGCACCCAGCTTCCATGCAACACAAGCCTTATTCGCGCAAGTATAAAGCTATAAAGGCGCGGGCGCACCCCCGATTGCAGTAACATGATGTTGTGTAAACCCTTCATGCGCCGCGCCATATCCTTTTGGCGCACCATTTGTTAAATGTTACACGATCCATCCATGCGCCAAAGGGCGCACCGAATCCCAATGTAACATACTCTTTCCATGCGCCCTGCTATAAAATGCAATCTGCTACATCCATGCGCCATGCGCCTTTGGTGCCAGTTTAACCTCTGCAACACTCCTTTTCTGTGCGCCTTATCTATTTGGCCTGCAAGATGCATTTTTCATGCGCCCTGCGCCCTGAGCCTTAAAATCTCTAACTCTTTCTTCTGCTAGCATTCCAATGGAAGATCAAATGACTAATTCAACCTTTTTGGATTGGGTCTCACTTCTTCTTCATGCAGATCAGCAGCTGAGTTCGAAAGAACACATGTCTACGTCAAGCAAGAGACCCGCCAAATCAAGAGGAAAGGCTAAGCTGACAGAGGAAGAGATGAAGTACAAATATCAAAGGGTCAGGATGCCCCGAATCACATTGGTGAGTGCGGTATGGATGTCGAGACTCGGGGTGGGTCACATTGACATGGAGGAGTGCAGGTTAGAAC
Source organism: Taxus wallichiana var. yunnanensis (assembly GCA_018340775.1). Classification (NCBI taxonomy): domain Eukaryota; kingdom Viridiplantae; phylum Streptophyta; class Pinopsida; order Cupressales; family Taxaceae; genus Taxus; species Taxus wallichiana. The sequence continues at coordinate 467,345,137 of CM031241.1, forward strand.
TCAGAAAGTTACAAGAAGTCCATGGATGGACAAGTTAATAGGCAGTGCCCTGCACTTCGCCGGAGGAATCCCCGTCAGCGCTGTCAACAACGAATTCATGATGGTGATTGCGCAATCTTACAACAAGGACACAAGATGTGTCGAAAACAGTAAGGGCGAGGCAGTCATAAACCTCACTGCCCGTCATTTTGAGTTGATACTTGGCATCCCTCACCACCGGAACTTCGTGGCTGTTAGCCAACAAGAATGCATCAAGGCCTGGGAAGACAACGAAGACCAGTGCATGCAGTTGATGAATGAGGTCTACCTAAAGAACAAGAAGGTGGTGACCCGGTGGCCTCAGACTATCCACCGAAGTGATTTCTCAGAGGAGCTCAGCGATACTATCACCTTCCTGAGCAGAGTCTTCGGGCTTTCAGATGCCCACTATTTCCATAAGTGGATGTTGCGGTACCTGGAGACAATGAATAAGAATTTTCCCGATCAGCGCTTTTGCTGGGGGGAAATAATAAGCAGCACCATCTCTGAGCAGCTACAACAGTTTGCCACAACGGGAGTATTCCATATGAACTCCTACGTAGTCTACGCTGCTGCATCTGAAAGAGATTATCCAGGGCTGAACCGAAGTGGAATTTGGCCTCAGGTCAAAATATATGAATATTATCCAGAGCTAAAGCTGGAGAATAGCATCCCTCAATTCGCTAAAATCAATGATGCTTTCTTCTATCACATCATGTGCATGTTGCGACCAAATTTAACTCATGGCCGCACGACCAAGAATACAGTGTCAGCCGTGGAGAAGTGGGGGGCCTTGTTCACCCAGTTTCCCACATTCACCTATCTGAGGGCGGTCAACTTCTTGGGCGAACCAACCAGGTTGCCGAGGTATGCTGGACCGAAGCTGGTTCTATTAGAACTATCAAGACAGCTGGTCACATACCATGAAAAGTGCCTCAAAAGAAAGAAGGGCGGAACTCCTTTCCCCCTCACAGTAGGCCGATACACATGCTCCACCTACCACAAGGCGAAGGAGATGTATGCTGAGCTGGAACTCCTCAACTTGAAGCATGATTTCCCAGCCAGGCCTACCTTCGACCCAAGGGCTGCTGCAAGGGCTAAGCTTGATCCGATCCACGTCCCTCAAATTGAGGACATTTACATTGATATCATCCACGAGGTGGAACTAAGAAGAAAGGATCATTCTCGCTTGGCATTGGCAGAAATTATTCAATATGGAGTGGCCATCGTCCCCAAAGGCTTCCAAACTATGGAAGATGAAACTGACAAAGTGTATAATGACACAGATGGGGACAATTGGCCCTTCCCGGCCATTGACAGGAACAAGGCTCCTCAAACAATTGAGGAGAGGGTCAAAGAGACTATGCGGAGAACAGAGCATTGGTGCCGCATGAACGGACTAATCTACCTCGGGGTAGATTTCACAACTTCCCCTTTGGGCAACGCACCTCCAAGGTCCAAGAAGCAGCTGAAAGGCAAAGGTGCAGAAGGTGAATCTAGCACCATTCAGGAAGAAGCCCCTGAAAGTCCTCTTCCCTCAGAGCCAGAACAAGTCATAACTCTTGATGAGGAATTGACAGAGGATGTTCCCATAGGCCCATCCACTCAGGATGTCGGCATCGCTACAGAAATCGAGGTCTCTTCTTCTTCTCTTCCTCCCTTCCTCAGGTGTCTCAAGCGACCACTCCTTTGGTTGTGTCCTCTGCCCCTTCTTCTACCCTTTCCCCTGCCTCTTCATCTATCTTCTCCTCCCTCGCTGATTTATCTTCTTCCATTTCTTCCCTCATTTCGAGCTCCCTTCCCTTCCTATGTCTTCTGTAGCTGCGGTTTCCCTTCCTCCCGTGGACACTTCTTGGCTATTCTTTCAATCGCCGCGCGTGTCTCCACGTTTTCCCCTCTTCTACCGTTCTTGCCTCCCCTCTGTCTCTGGTCCTTCTTCTATAGGACCAGCTTGGATCTCTCGGCTGAGCCAACAAAGAGGAAAGTCCCCATCGCTCAGATGGACTTTTCGGTCATTCCACTAAAGGAGCAAAGAAAGCAGAAGCGGTTACACGCTTCTCGAAGAGCGCTGCGGTGAGAGAGTCATGGAAATAGCGTACCCGACCCCCTCAAAGAAAGAAGAGATCTCGTCTCCGAGCCAGATTTCACCGTGACCCAAGTCACAATGGGGACATCCTCAGAAAGTCTCCAGGGGGAAGCTCTTTCCGCAGTTGATGCACTCTGCAAAAAGCTTCAGGAAACAAAAGAGGAGAAAAGGCTACTAAAGGAGCAGAACAAATATCTGCTTCAAGCCTTACAGAAGATGGGAAGTGCACCTCCCACAACTGCCGCCGAGACTCCTGAGCTGCTCAGTCAGGAGAAGATCAATGAGTATTCAAAGATCGGCGAGCAAGGTATGGCTGTTTCTGCTTGGAGGAGCCAGATCCTCAAGGATAGTGAAAGAGTAATCGCCGAGTATATCAGTTTATACCTAAACATCGAAAGGTGAATAAGGAACTCCAAGCATTAGCGGGTCCGATATCAGAAGAGTTAGAGCATGCTAGACTCCAGCACGAGACCTTCCAACAAATGTTCGACTGTTCAGTCGAAGATCTGGTCAAGTTCGGAGTATTCGGCCATCCAAGGGCCCTCAACAAAACTATGTCCACTCTGGACTATCGGATAGATCAGCTGGAATTCGTTCTGGAAAAGATAGACAAGGTAAAGGAAGAGGCCCTGGATGCAATGCATCAAATGGAGAAAATTGTTCTCGCCATGACTCCAGGGTTGCTCACTCCTTCCCTTACCTTGAGATCAGCTGATGACACTATCCGGATCTTCAAGGAGATAGCTTCTCAAGGGACAGGGCCAGAGGTCACATTCGACACTGAATCTATCAACAACCTACTGGCCTGTAGGGACTTCATCGGGTTCCTTATCGAGGCGGGGAAAGATTATTCCAAAATCCCGAGAAAAGCTCATAGGCGAGGCGGGAGACTTGCGAAGCAATCGGTTAATGAGCAGCACGAGGATCCATCACGGGATCAATTTGGGCGATGATTAGCAAGTTTTGGAATACGCGCTCGATTCCACATATCATCTCTGAGCGACATCGAAGCGAGGAAACCCCTTTCCGGCGAGGATGATGATGATGAGTAGCTTCTTCTTCTTCTTCTTCTTCTTCTTCTTCTTCTCTCTATTCTCCGACTTTCTTTTCGAAATGTCTAAAATGTGTTGGCACAAATGATGACATCATCCATGTTGCATCATGGGATGATGTCATCCACCAAGTTGTCAAAGTCAACATGACTTTTAGATATTTTGTAAATATCTTTGTAAATAAGTGGTTGGCTCCATTTTGCCTTCTCTCTCCCTCATCTTCTATAAATATGGGAATACTTGTTGTATTCGAGAGGAACATTTTTAGATAGAAATAGAAGTGAGGAGAGAAAGACTTTGAGCTTTCTTGTAACAGAAGAGAACAGTAATACAATTATTCAGACTTTGTGCTCAATAGCTGTGTTATACATTAGATCTTTCTTACGTTAGATCTGTATGTGTTTAATCTGTTGGATTCATATCTAATTTTCCGTCACTTGCTCATCAGTATTGCTTTGTTTATTTATGCAAGTAGGTTTGGCTCTGTTTACTACCAAACTAAAAACATAAATCTTCTGACCTTTCTGCTTTGGAATTCATTTCTTTTCTTCCTTCGGATCTGTTCTTTCTCTTCTCCCTCTTTCATTCCTTTCTTTTCGCAGCCTGAAACACTCTACTGGGATGAGATCCCAACCCCCGAAGGCAGAATCTGTGAGACTTGCATAGGTTCCTGCTAGTAGAAATAGCAATAAACCAGTTTCGCTTTGCTGTCTCAAAGAGGGGCTAAGCCCCTACACACTTTGTTGGCTCGTCATCCATAGATCTGTCCACGCGTGATTTTTTGCGATTTTGGTGACTCTCATTTGGGACGGATAGATCTGTCAGATCTATGGTGGTGGTATAATATAAAATCAGAAAAATAATAAAATCGTTGCCTGTTTGCAAATCTGAACTTTTGTTGAAAATCCAAAAATTTGCAAAAGTGCCCGAAATTGAAAATTTTCTTCTGAGATCCATAGATCGGGCCTAATTCTGAGATCTTTAGTTATTTGAGTTTTTATCAAAATTAGCATTTTTCCGTAGATCTGAGTTTTTGACTGTTTTCTAAAAAGTTTGAAACCCTCTAAAAAGTAAAGATCAGATCTGAAAATCAGCCTGCTATTCTTCCCTGCCATCTTATCCTCGCTGCTATTTGTCATTAACCGCAATCGGTTTTCGAGGAGGATAGTATTTAAATATCTAGAAAAGTGCATGCTGCTGGTTTTGTCAGAAAAACCAGAAAATCAGCAAGTACACCCAAAAATAAAGTTTAAATCTGTGCCATAACATCGCAGATCTGGAAGGTACGCTGGCAAGTGAACCTTTTACGCGCAGCAGGAGAGCCCGTGGAGAAGTTGATCCTACTTTCGATCTGCTTCAAAGGCACAATTTCAGCGTAACACCGGCACGTTTTTCAGCGTTAAGCTCGGCTAGCCGGTCATCCAGGAGTGTCTCACCTCCACGAAGAAAAAGTCTTTTACAAGGAGCATCTACATCCCTTTGTAGTGCCTTGCTGCTCAGTGGAACCACCCTCCCAGCTCGTGTGCTTTTTCCAGCCTTTCAAATGGCGGTACCATGGGGAAATGCTATGGGTCCTCTCGCACTGCCACATCCAGTTCACGCGCTCCCTCACGGAAACCGAAAGAATTTTCCTAAATTCGACGGGAGCGGAAATCAAAGCACGGATTCCCACATATCTGCTTTCATTATGTCATGCAGTATTTTGGACGTGACTCACGAAGATGTGTCGGTTCGCCTTTTTCTGGAAACTCTACTGAGGGCCGCGCACCGAATGGTTTCAGCATTTGCCGGCCGCATCTATCACCAGTTGGGCAACCTTGCGGGAAGCTTTTGAAGACAGATACAAGCCTTCAGAAGATGCATTTGCGTTGTTATCACGGATCACGCACCTAAAAAAAGAAGCCAATGAGACTATGCACGATTTCGTCACCGGTTCAATGCATTAATCAACCGTGTCCCTACTGCCATGCTTCCAACACCGGAGAATCAGAAGTGTTTCTTCGTGAACGCCATGAGCTCAAAAGTCAACTTCTTGCTCCTTCAAGAGTGAGTAGCTACCTTAGCTCGCTCAGGCTGCTGCCATTCGGATAGAAGACAATTTGATAATATCTGGCGAGTTGAAAAAGGAATCATCAAAGTCGAATCTTGGATCCTCGCTTGCACTTTGCCGATCCGATCCAGCATTCCAAAAGATGGCGAATGATCTGCTCGCATTGAAAAAGTAGTTAGCCTAGGCTCCTAGTTCCTCATACCGGGATGTTCCACGAAGGAGTTTCGTTCCCAACAATGTTTCACAAAGACCGCGTCTACCTGCAACTGCTCCACGGTTGGCGCTTGAAGCTCCTCCGGTCAATGCTTTGGCCGAAATTGAAGAGGAAGAGCAGTACTATGAAGAACCTTTCCTCAAGGCGAAGATGATCAAAATGTCGGTGAGCCAACTGGCGACTCTACTATTGGATACATGGAATTTGATGAGGATGAATCTGATGAAGAAGAGAGTACTCAGGGCTATGCAAGCGGGCAATCCTACGCTGTTTTTACCGCTCACAAGGAAAGGAAGCGGAGGTTGCTGCCCATGCGCGGAAGGAGAAGGCCATGTCAAACGCGCCTCCAACCATTGTTAAAAGAGGTAATCCTCTTCCTACTCAACTCCCTGTTAAGTCTTTTGCAAAGAAGTCTTTTCCGCCCATCTCTCCTCCGAATCAGCCCCCTCATATTCCTATCAAGATCAGTAACCCTGTTCCACCATCGCGAAGTGAAGGACTCATTCCCTCACCAACGCAACCCTTGGCCGCATTCGATATAATAGATCATGCAAAAAAGACCAAGATCCAAATGTCTAAAGCTGAGTACCTTCAGTCAAATCCCAAACAGCTTGTAAGATTAACCAAATATATTCAGAGTCAAGTTGTTACATCTAAGCAGGTTTCCCCAAAAGGAATCCTTTCCACTCCTCCTGAATCCCACATAAATGTTGCTTCAACATCTGCATCAGGCAAGATAGAACCTTTCTATCTCTCTCTCTAATCAACGGCCATAAGTTGAGTAAGCTGCATAATTGATTAGGAGCTTCGATAATGTCATGTTGGTGAAAGTTTCTCATGCTTTGGGCCTCACTCTTACCAAACCTTTCGGAGATGTTATTCATTGGAAACCAAGCAAGTGCCATTGATTGGTCAAATCAAAGACGTGCAATTTGCGTTTGTGGCATTCCCTGAAAAGAGGGTAAAGATGACCGTCCTCGTTCTTGACATTCCAATGACCTATGGAATTTGGCTTTGGGAAGAAGCTTTGCGGTGAAGTTGGTGGAGAAATTCACATGGGTGGTCTAAAGCTAGAATACCCGTCGAAAGGTGTGATGCGAGACTTTAGAACAGAATCACAAAAGAAGTACTTGGTTACTAGCTCTGAGGACCCCAAAGCCCAAATCCTTTTTGAATCATCAGGGATGGGGAACTACTTCTTATCTACTGAGAGACGGGTACAAAGGCGTTTTGTTCAAGAAAAGGATCTTAATGAGATCTGGACCTTGCAGTTTGATGGCAGTTGCGCGACTAGTGGATGTGGCGCTGGAATCGTGCTGATATCTCCCGAAGAGGAGGTAATTCCTCTTTCTTTCAAGTTGCAGTTTTTCAACACTAACAATACTGCTGAGTATGAATCTCTGTTGCTCGGTATGCAAGCTGCAAAGGAAAGAGGAATTAAAAATCTGAAAGTCAAGGTGATGCTGAGCTAGTTGTAAATCAGGTCAAAAGGATTTACCAAGTGAAAAATGAGAGGCTCAGGCACTACCGTAACGCAGTATGGGACAGCATCGAAGAATTTGATGCCTTTTCAATAGGAGCAATTCCAAGAGCTCAAAATGATATGGCCGATTCATTGGCCGTTTCAGCATCTCTCATGCTCCCACACCCGGGTTTGAAAACGAACAAATACACCATTGAAGTGGTTTTCCGCCCGAGCGTGCCAGACAACTCTCAGCATTGGCAGGTATTCAACGATGATAATCACCTCATTGCCTTTCTAGAAAAATCAGAAAATTTTGACGAGTTGTATTTTGAAGGATCCACCTCTACATGCCGTGAATCAATCAACGGTCAAAACCATGAATCAGAGGAGAAGGACGGCATATGTCAGCTCAAAGGAAATAAAATTCGAAGGGCCTGGTTTCTCTGGAGCACTTGTTTGACAGGCACGACCGTTTTATGAAAAAGAAGAAGCAAGATGATCCTGACTCATCCCCAGAGACAGAACCAGTCAATATAGGTTCTGAGGCACATCCACAATTTGTAAACATTGGCAAATGTTGCACGCCTGAAGAGAAGCGGAAATTTGTCAAGTTGCTGAAGAAATATATGGATGTGTTGGCATGGTCCTATGCCGATCTAAAGTCCTTCAAGCCAAAGGACGTTCAGCATGACATACCGCTGAAAGAAGATGTCAAAGCCTTTCGCCAGAAGCAAAGGCATTATAATCCTAAGATCTCGGGTACCATCCAGGCTGAAATTCAGAAGATGTTGGATGCGAGAATCATCTTCCCTATCCATCACAGTACTTGGGTGGCGAATATTGTGCCAGTGCGCAAGAAAAATGGCGAGATACGCATATGCGTAGACTTTCGAAATTTGAATCAAGCTTCGCTGAAAGATAACTACCCTCTTCAGATAATGGATCAAGTTTTGCAAGCGGTAACTAGATCAGAGATCTGTCCATGCTTGATGGTTTTTCAGGTCACAATCAGATTGAAGTTTCACCTGAAGATCAGTTTAAAACAACATTTAATACTCCCTGGGGTACATTCACCTACAGCAGGATGCCTTTTAGCCTAACTAATGCAGGGGCTACTTTTCAACGGGCCATGGACTTTGCATTTAAAGGTATGATGGGAAAATTCATTGTAGTTTATCTAGATGACTTAAATGTGTTCTCTAAACAACGAAGTGATCATTGCGATCACTTGGAGCAAGTATTGGCCAAGTGCCGAGAACATGGAATTTCCCAAAATCCCAAAAAGTCCGTTTTTGGAGTCACGGAAGGGAAGTTGCTAGGGCATGTGGTTAGCAAAGAAGGAACGAAGATAGATATTGAAAGGGTTAAGGCTATTGAGCCTTACTCGCCTCTGAAGCAAGGCGGTGTTCATTCTTTCTTCGGAAAGGTGAACTTTCTTAGGCGTTTTGTTCCTGACTTTGCTGAGAAGACTCGCCACATATTGAACATGATGAAGGGTCACCAACTTTCAGATGGAGTGAAGAAGGAAAAGGTCATTTGAAGAAATAAAAGCACATTGCCCATGCACCGATCTGGTATGTCCCGATTTCTCCAAGGACTTCATCATGTATAGCTACGCATCGGAACATCATGTCTGCAATCTTAATGCAAAAGAATTGAAGAAGACATTGAATCCCGATTGCATTCATGAGTTCTCCCCTCGAAGCCTCACGAGTTGAAGATGACTCAATTGGAAAAGCATGCCTTTGCCGTTGTCAAAGCGATGAAGAATTTCAGGTATTACATTCTAAACTGCGCAGTACGGTGGTGTTGGCTCAGACACGGTGGTGAAATCCATTCTAACTCAGCAGGAGTTAGGAAGTTTGAGAGGGAATTGGATCGCATGAGGTCCGGGAATATGACACTGGATATTAAACCAACCAAGTTGGTGAGGGGCAAGGGCCTGTGTCAGCTAATGGCTGAAAACAAAGATTTAGAAGGCCCTAAAGGAAAAGAAGACCGTACCGACGAAGAGCAAAGCCCTCTAAAGGAGCTTGATTCTCTACCTCTGGTTCTATTTGTTGCAACTAGTGACGAGTGGTACTCCGACATCGCTTTCTTCCTTACCTACGGTGAATACCCAATGCACCTAACCATGAAGGAGAAGCGCACTATAAAGCTGGAAGCGGCTAAATATGTCATACGGGATGACGGTTTATATAAAGCGGGATAGATGGCGTCTTTACTGCGATGTGTTGACAAGCCCAGCAATAAAACTACTCTTTGGAAAGTTTTCACAATTGACTGTGGAGGCCATTTTCTTCTCAGTGACATGACACAAGATCATCAAGGCAGTACTATTGGCCAGCGCTCTTTCAAGATGCATTTACAGGTGGTAAAGTGTGAACCCTGCCGGCCAATTCGTCGGCAAGCCCAAGTTGGCTGCCCTTCCCTAAGGCGGTCATCATCAATGAACCATTCGGGAAATGGGAATTGATTTTATTAGCGCACTCGATCCTCAATCGAGTGCGGACATAGCTATGTCCTTACAGCAACGGATTACTTCACCAAGTGGGTGGAAGCCATACCTGTCAAGCATGCCACTTCTGAGGTGGTTTGTAGTTTTATCAAAGAAAATATCATTGTCAGGTTTGGCGTTCCAAACAAAATCGTTGCTGATAATGCTTCTAACTTCTCCTCGCGGGAAGTTATTAGTTTTTGCTATGAATATGGGATAACTTTAGCACATGCCTCGGATTATTACCCTCAGGGAAATGGTCAGGTGGAATCCAGTAATAAGAACTTGGTGACCATCATACGGAAATTAGTAGATGAGAACCAGCGGATGTGGCACAAGTCTTTGTACGACGCTTTGTGGGCGGACCGCATTACTCCCAAGAGATCTCTCGGCATGTCACCTTTTCAAGTGTTATATGGCACTGATGCCGAACTTCCCATTTCTGCTGAACTTCCTGCTCTACGCTTGGCACGAGTGATCGAAGATGAAACTTTCCAGAATTCTCTAGAAAAGAGAATCATGTATCTTGCGGAACTTGAAGAAAAGAGAGTAAGAGTGGTCGACAGGATCACTGAACATCAGAATCAAGTAAAGAGGCTTTTTGATAAGAAGGCCAAGCAGAGAGATTTTCAAGTGGGAGATCTCGTCCTCTTATGGGACAAGCGAAGAGAGCCAAAGGGCATGCATGAAAAATTTGATTCCCTGTGGAGAGGGCCCTTCAAAATCAAGCAACTCAATGGAGAGAATAGTTTCTATCTCTCATATCTGGATGGAACTGAACTCCCGCTTCCCTATAGCGGGCAACATGTCAAGATCTTCAGGAAGTAGAGCTTGCTCTCTTCTTTGTACAGTTTATATTTTAGTTGTGTGTTTGCTTTAGTTGTGTGTTTGCTTTCGGTTGGTTGTGTGTTTCCTTTGTTCTCCCTCCGGTCCCCCTTGTTTTTGACTCCGTACCCAATGGATAGGCACATGTGATCTGGGATTCTCTACCCCCGAGTTTGCTCAGGGATAGTCCCCAGAAAGAGCCAGCTGTTATCCCGTAAAATTGACTAGGGTAATTTTACCGATAACCATACCAAAAATTTTGTTTCGATCCCTCGTTAGGGATCCTTCGCGTTCGAAACGTTGTAAAATCCCTTCCCGGGAAATCTAGTTTTTGAACTTAGTCTTTTTGAGCTTTTTTTGGCTGGGCGCATGGATTTGCCTTGTAACACAAAGTTTTGGTGCGCCCCCTTAAAAGCCTTTGGCGCATGGTTTTCCATGTTAACACGTCTTTCAGTGCGCCAAAGGATGTTGAGTCTCTTTTGCGTGCGCCTTATTGTTGACATTGCTTTTGTTGCGCCACTTTTTGGTGCGCCAAAGGCGCATATAATCTCCTTGTAACACGAAGTTTTGGTGCTCAAAAAGGCACACATAACTTCATGTCGACAATGCATATGGTGTGCAAAGGCGCTCGATCTTTGTTGTCAAATACTTTCGTGCGCGAAAGGCGCACGCTTTCCCTGTCGGCGAACTTTCATGCGCCATTTCAAAAGTGGTTGGCGCATTGATGACCAGTTTTTCTATAAATATACGTGCGCGCCCAATGTCATTTTCATTCTTTTGCAAAGCACGTGATCATTCTGGACTTGTCAGCCTCTGCTCCATCGTTTTCATCACCCTGTGGACCCGCTCTCCAAACTTTTGCTATATATCCAAGGTGAGAGGTTCTCCCTCTTCTCCGTTTTGTGCTTTCGGTTCTTTGAGTGTTCTTGGTCTATGTTTTGGCTTGTTGGCCGGTTTTGAAATAGGAATATGATTAAGCTAGCTCCCCCCCTGTGTTGTCCTGTTTCATTTTCTTCTTTTCCTCCTCCTTTCCCTCCCTCTTTCCAGATCTGCTGGTAAAGAGTGTTGTTTTGAAAGGGCTTGGTCTAAAAATCTTTTTATGAAACCTTATATGTCCAAGCAACCTTTGAAATAGAGGAAAGAAAGAAAAGGTTTGAAAAATTGGTTTAGTTACGTGGCGCCTTTGGCGCATCTTGTTGCACTAAAAACAGTTGCGCCCCTTTGGCGCATCTACCCGCCATGTTACATGATCAAAACCCGCGCCAATGGCGCAGCCTTTTGTCCTGCTACATCTAGAACTCATGCGCCCTCAAGCGCGCCTTTTTGCATCTTCTGTTTGTCGATCCACGCCCCCTTAAAAGCCTTTGGCGCACCATTTATCCATGTTACATCCTGATTCCATGCGCCAAAGGGCGCACCCAGCTTCCATGCAACACAAGCCTTCTGCGCGCAAGTATAAAGCTATAAAGGCGCGGGCGCACCCCCGATCGCCAGTAACATGATGTTGTGTAAACCCTTCATGCGCCGCGCCATATCCCTTTGGCGCACCAAATTAAATGTTACACGATCCATCCATGCGCGAAGAAGTTGCACGAATCCCAATGTAACATACTCTTTCCATGCGCCTGCTATAAAATGAAATCTACTACATCCATCCATGCGCCATGCGCCTTTGGCGCCGATTTAACCTCTGTAACACTCTTTTTATGTGCACCTTATCTATTTGGCTCTGACATGCAATTTTCATGCGCACTGCGCCCACAGGCCTTAAAATCTCTAACTCTTTCTTTTGCTAGCATTCGATGGAAGATCAATTGGCTAATTCAACCTTTTTGGATTGGGTCTCGCTTCTTCTTCATGCGGATCAGCGGTGAGTTCGAAAGAACACATGTCTACGTCAAGCAAGAGACCCGCCAAATCAAGAGGAAAGGCTAAGCTGACAGAGGAAGAGATGAAGTACAAATTAAGAGGGTCAGGATGCCCGAATCACAGGTGAGTGCGGTATGGATGTCGAGACTCGGGGTGGGTCACATTGACATGGAGGTGCAGGTTAGAACTCGAGAAAGTTCTGAGAAGTCCATGGATGGACAAGTTAATAAGCGTGCCACTGCGCCGCCGGAGGAATCCCCGTCGTGCCCATCGACAACGAATTCATGATGGTGATTGCGCAATGTTACAACAAGGACACAAGATGTGTCGAGAACAGTAAGGGCGAGGCAGTCATAAACCTCACTGCCCGTCATTTTGAGTTGATACTTGGCATCCCTCACCACCGGAACTTCGTGGCTGTTAGCCAACAAGAATGCATCAAGGCCTGGGAAGACAACGAAGACCAGTGCATGCAGTTGATGAATGAGGTCTACCTAAAGAACAAGAAGGTGGTGACCCGGTGGCCTCAGACTATCCACCGAAGTGATTTCTCAGAGGAACTCAGTGATACTATCACCTTCCTGAGTAGAGTCTTCGGGCTTTCAGATGCCCACTATTTCCATAAGTGGATGTTGCGGTACCTGGAGACAATGAATAAGAATTTTCCCGATCAGCGCTTTTGCTGGGGGGAAATAATAAGCAGCACCATCTCGAGCGGCTTCTGACAGTTTGCCACAACGGGAGTATTCCATATGAACTCCTACGTAGTTTACGCTGCTGCATCTGAAAGAGATTATCCAGGGCTGAACCGAAGTGGAATTTGGCCTCAGGTCAAAATATATGAATATTATCCAGAGCTAAAGCTGGAGAATAGCATCCCTCAATTCGCTAAAATCAATGATGCTTTCTTCTATCACATCATGTGCATGTGTTGACCAAATTTAACTCATGGTCGCACGACCAAGAATACGATGTCGGTAGTGGAGAAGTGGGGGCCTTGTTCTGTTTCCACATTCACCTATCGAGGGCGGTCGACTTCTTGGGTGAACCAACCGGAGTTGCCGAGGTATCCTGGACCAAAGCTGGTTCTATTAGAACTATCAAGACAGCTGGTCACGTACCATGAAAAGTGCCTCAAAAGAAAGAAGGGCGGAACTCCTTTCCCCCTCACAGTAGGCCGATACACATGCTCCACCTACCACTGAGGCGAAGGAGATGTATCTTTGGTGGAACTCCTTAACTTGAAGCATGATTTCCCAGCCAGGCCTACCTTCGACCCGAGAGGCTGCCTGCCAAGGGCTAAGCTTGATCCGATCCATGTCCCTCAAATTGAGGACATTTACATTGATATCATCCACGAGGTGGAACTAAGAAGAAAGGATCATTCTCGCTTGGCATTGGCGAAATTATCAATATGGAGTGGCCATCGTCCCCCAAAGGCTTCAACTATGGAAGATGGCCGACAAAGTGTATAATGACACGAGATGGGGACAATTGGCCCTTCCCGGCCATTGGCAGGAAAAGGCTCCTCAAACAATTGAGGAGAGGGTCAGAGACTATACGAGAGACAGAGCATTGGTGCCACATGAGCGGACTAATCTACCTCGGGTATATTTCACAACTTCCCCTTTGGGCAACGCGCCTCCGAGGTCGAGAAGCGGTGAAAGGCAAAGGTGCGAAGTTGAATCTAGCACCATTTAGGAAGAAGCCCCTGAAAGTCCTCTTCCCTCAGAGCCAGAACAAGTCATAACTCTTGAGGAGGAATTGACAGAGGATGTTCCCATAGGCCCATCCACTCAGGATGTCGGCATCGCTACAGAAATCGAGGTCTCTTCTTCTTCTCTTCCTCCCCTTCCTCAGGTGTCTCAAGCGACCACTCCTTTGGTTGTGTCCTCTGCCCCTTCTTCTACCCTTTCCCCTGCCTCTTCATCTATCTTCTCCTCCCTCGCTGATTTATCTTCTTCCATTTCTTCCCTCATTTCGAGCTCCCTTCCCTTCCCATGTCTTAATATTAGCTGCGGTTTCCCTTCCTCCGTGGACACTTCTTGGCTATTCTTTCAATCGCCGCCGCCGCGTGCCTCCACGTTTTCCCCTCTTCTACCGTTCTTTGCCTCCCCTCTGTCTCTGGTCCTTCTTCTATAGGACCAGCTTGGATCT